>JAJJWX010002030.1:0-184501 GCA_023529315.1 Papaver bracteatum | reverse complement strand
GTAATATGTGGGCTCCTCAAATTATTATATATTTAGACCTGTGCCTAGAATGAAGCATTATGTGATTACTACATCTTAAAAAAATTCAGCGGAAAAGAGAAAGGCGATAGTTTGGAAGATCATCATACCTGTTTCCGCTTTGGTGGCATTTATAATGGGCGTCTTAGGATACATTTATCTGTCCAAGAGGAACAAGGCAAATAGTAGAGATAAATATATCTTTTCGTTTCTGTTGTTTTTTGGCTGAGGATATAGAAGTAGATGCATTATGGCTGTGTACACGAGTTCTACGTTTTCCAATAATCTTCCTTTTCTCATGATATACCCAGGAAGATTGAACGGACTGCAAGGCGTGTTGACAGATTTGTTGAAATCCAAGACTACGTACAACGACACTCCAAATACAAACATGTTTGATGATGGGAAAACAGAAGGTGAAACACATGAATTGCAGATATTTAACCTTGCTTGTTTAACCAATGCTACAAACAACTTCAGCTTGAGAAATAAATTGGGAGAAGGAGGGTTTGGGCCAGTTTATAAGGTTAGTTTAAATATCCTGAATTTTTATAACAAAACTGATTAACTTATTGGAAATTCCTAATCACTATATTTAAATTGGAGAATGGTTTATAGGGTAAACTACAAAATGAGCAGGAAATAGCTGTGAAAAGATTGTTTAAAAGTTCTGGACAGGGTATTGAAGAGTTCAAGAATGAGGTTTTATTGATCTCCAAACTTCAACACCGTAACCTTGTAAAATTGTTGGGTTGCTGCGTTGAAGGAGAAGAATACATGTTAATTTATGAGTACATGCCCAAGGGAAGCCTGGATTCATATTTATTTGGTTTGTTTCTTTCTCTTTTGCTATCAAATCTGCTTAAAGGCTGGCCTTGCATGTCAACAAATTTGAAAATATCTTTCATATTTGTTTCATCTTTCATTTATGCACTACATTCATGATGAGTCGAATTTCTATAGCTGCTAAGGATGTGTGTACTCACGGAAGATCCAAGAAACAAGGCACAACTAGCTTGGGATAAGCGCTTCAATATTATTGGAGGGATTGCGCGGGGACTTCTTTACCTTCACCGCGATTCTCGCTTAAGAGTTATTCATAGAGATCTCAAAGTCAGTAACATTCTATTGGATGAAAACATGACCCCAAAAATTTCAGACTTCGGAATGGCACGAATATTTGGTGGTGACCAAATTATAGATAATACTAACCGGGTTGTCGGTACATTGTAAGCTCCATGCATGTTTCCTATTGTTCAGTTATTCGTCTTAGTTAGCCACTATTATATAACGTATAGTAATGATCATATGCAGCGGTTACATGTCACCGGAGTATATAATGGGAGGAACATTCTCAGAAAAGTCAGATGTCTTTAGTTTCGGAGTCTTAATACTGGAAATTGTGAGCAGTAAGAGAAATAACAGCTTTTACAATCCTGAACAACCTTTGAACCTTCTACTTCATGTAAGTATTTTTATGTATTCATCATTAGATTAATGTGTTATGAATTACAAACTTATATATGTATGGAAATTTATGTTTCAGACTTGGAGACTATGGAACGAAGGTAAATGGGCAGAGGTTGTTGATGAGGGTTTCGGTTCTTTGTTTTCTCCATTAGAAGTGATAAAATGCATACATAATGGTTTGTTATGTGTTCAGAATAGAGCAATTGATAGGCCAACCATGGCTGAAGTGGATAACATGCTTGGAAATGAAACTGATCGTCCAACTCCGAAAGAACCTCCATATACTCTCCCAGCATTATCAGATAAGCCAGGTTCTGAGCGAATTTGCTGCTCAAGTAACGATGTTACTTTCACTGAGGTTGAAGGTCGATAGGATGCCAGATATATCGTTATAATATTGTGTTATGCTATAAACTAAGTATAAAGAGCGCCAGAATTGTAACTCTGGTATTGCATATCAAGTGTATAATTACATGACAATTGTATGGCACTCGAACTAAGTAACTCATCTGTTTTATCTTCTAAACCTTAAAATCACTGGAAACATTTGAGTGTTAAACGAATAAACATAAAACAATTCCGATTGAAGTTTGATCAAACAGGTAGTTACATGCATTCCTACCATTTTGAAATCCAAGCTAGTAATTAACTAAATAAATAAATGAAGGAACTTCGTCAAATAATGGATGTAAATAGATAGTGCAGTTTGTTGGTTTCTTGTAACTCGCTTTCTCTTGAAATTTTTAACCCCGCCACTGCCTGTCATGTCCTTTTGTGTTTGAAAGTCAGGATCATTTTGGAAAATGTAAGTTCTGCCATTTTAGACCCTTCCACAACTTGTAGTTTGGTGCCGGTATATTAGACTCTTACCACAACTTGTCATGTCATTACATTTCATTGTAACTAGCAGGGAAATGTTTCGAAGTCTAGAGGGAGTAAGTTTGGGGATCCTGGATTCTTAATTAAAAATCCACTTACGTGCTCCGTACGAAGTAAATAATTCAAGTAACCGGACCCAAATTGGTCGTCAACGACGGCAACCTAATCCTACACGAAATATTTTCGTCTATTTCCCGCCAAAGACTAGTTTTTCTTTCATTTTGATTATTCTTCCGTTGAATTCTTGTTAGAATATCTCGTCCTATACAAGCAAGGTGACCGTGAAGATTGTGGCCGTGCACATGTGTACACGTATTTTGAATATGAAGTCAGAGACAAAGACCAAGTCACTCTAATGTAGCTAGTAAATCTGTTTGTTCTAGTTACATTACCTAGTCAAGATAAGTTAGGTTTGTTATTATCTTCTAGGATTTAGGGTTTATTAATAATCCTATCATTCCTATAAATTAGAAACTAATGTAAATGTAAATCATCTCAGTTTCTACTGATGATCAATAATGGAGTTTCACCCTACGGGGTTTGTGTGGATGTAGGCCGTTAGAGCCGAACCACGTTAAAATCTCTTTGTCATGATATCATCTCTTTTGATCTATGATCCCTTGGTACCCATAATTTATTAATTCTTTTCACTTGCACTGTATTGAAGTCGATGGGAAAAATGATTAATCCTCACTCCAATTGCTTTCGTTTTCATTATTCTGAGTGGCTTTTCCTTTTCGCAAAGATGGATGCAATAAGAAATCATTCATGACTTTTCTTCTTTATGTTCTAGTTTTTGGTTTGGTCATGTGCAGTACACTCCATCGTACAACTGCTGCTGATACAATCTCTTCTGGTGATTCTCTAACTGGAAATCAAACTATTACATCAAGAGGTGAAAATTTTGTATTGGGTTTCTTCAAACCAGGTAAGAATACGTCTCGTAATCATTATATATGTATTTGGTACAAAAAAGTCTCACTTCAAACTGCTGTTTGGGTTGCTAACAGAGATGCACCTATTCTTGATCCGTTTTCTTCAAAGATAACACTTTCAGGTGGAAATTTAGTTTTACTTAATAATTCATGTAAAACACCAGTTTGGTCTACTAATTTAGCTTCTAATACTATAAATAAAACTCAAGTAGTTCTTCGCGATGACGGAAAGTTTTAATAGATGGGTCTAATATGGGTAAATAGGGTAAATAGACTGAGCCGATGATTCCATAGGATATATTTACATTGTTTTATTATTTTTATTAGGTACTAATTAATACTTTAGTCTGCAGAAAACAATTTTTGACAAGCTTCCGATCAAGTGAGAAAGTATGGAACTCCCAAGTCTGTCAATTATTGACATTGTTTAAACCCTAAATAATGTACCGCAAGGGAGTACTTTAGATTCGAGAGATCAATCTGTACAAGTCCGGCCTAAACCAAGAAATGGCCGTTCCAGACTTGCTTCCTTCACAAAGAGGAGGAGAATGGGTTGGTTTTGGGGAGGGAAGCAAGGAGAGTGGTGAGACCAGAATAGTTGATTCTGGAAGAGCAGTTGGGTTTCTACGACTTGTTATCAAAAAAGGTAGGAGAGCTCACGAGGAGAGCTAAGTAAGTATTTCTGATTGTTATCTTGTCCGAATGAACTTGTGTCCAAATGGAAGTAGGTAATACCTATTTATACAAGTCGACGTAGAAATGTACCCTGGTCTCATTAAGGAGTGGGGATGTAAATGGGAGGAGGTGGTAACCGTATGCATGGACTTGATGTTCCATAAAGTAGTTAATGCATGAAACTATTAACGCTATGGAATTGATGTTCCATAACGTTGTTAAATCACGGCTTTATATCCCATGAACGTTTCCCACATAACTCCCGTATTTACTAGGCGCCTCACCCTTATGACACGTCCTTATGAAGGGCGTAGTGTACGCCGCACGTTGTAGACCACTAAACCAATACCCAAAGATAATCCCCCAGTTTGTGTTGATGTCTCGAATGTTTTTGAAAAACATGTAACACGTTGTTGTGGCTTGGCAAGTCCATCTCGGGGAACTTGCTAGCCTGGTGACCTTCGACGGTCGATATGTTGCATCTTGAAAGGAGGGGCAACCGTTGATCGTTGCACGCCTTCGTTTTGGTAGCCGCGTAGTGAGGTACAACAGGGTGGTACGGCTAGGGTGTGTTTAGAATTGGCATGAGGAGCCATGGGTTTTCCATTGGCGTATGGAATGGCTAGGGCCAAGGCGAGGGCGCTTGGCCTGGCATAACGTGACTAGCATGGCTAGGGCCAAGGAAAAGTGCGCTTGGCATGGCGCGGCTAGCTTGGCTAGGTTTGCTTTGGTTTGGCATGTGGGGCCACGGGTTTGCCATGGTCGTATGGCATGGTTAGGGCCAAGGCATGGGTGCTTGGCTTGGCATGACGTGACTAGCGTGGATAGGGACAAGACAAAGTGCGTTTGGCATGACGCGGCTAGCTTGTCTAGGTTAGGTTTTGCTTGGCATGTGGGGCCAAGGGGTAGCCATAGGCTCATGACGTGACTAGCTTAGGCTAGTTGCAGTTTTGGCTTGGCATGTGGGGACAAGTGATAGCCATGGGCGTATGGCGTGACTAGCTTGGGCTAGTTGCGGTTTTGGCTTGGCATGTGGGGCCAAGAGGTAGCCATGGGCGCATGGCGTGACTAGCTTGGGCTATGTGCGTGACCAAGCTAGGGTTTTGGGCCAAAGGCCGTGAGGGGACTTTAGACGGACATGATTTTCTCCTGGGATTGAAAGGCAACCGTTGATGGTTGCATGCCTTCACTTTGGTTGCCGTATTGGGAAGGCAAGCTTGGTGGCGCGGCATGAGGGGCCATGGCGAGATGTGTTTGGCATGGCGTGGCTAGCTTTGGATACGTACGAAACCAAGCTAGGGTTTGGGGCCAAAGGTCATGGGGGGACCTTAGACGGACAGGATTTTCTCCTGGGATTGAAGGGCAACCGTTGATTGTTGCATTCCTTCACTTTGGTAGCCTCACGGGGAAGGCCAACATGGTGGCGCAGCATGAGGGGCCATGGGGAGACGTGTTTGGCATGACGTGGCCGGCGTGGCAAGCTTTGTCTAGGTACGTTACCAAACTAGGGTTTGGGGCCAAAGGTCGTGAGGGGACCTTAGACGGTCAGGATTTTCTCCTGGGATTGAAGGGAAACTGTTGATTGTTGCACGCATTCACTTTGGTAGCCACATGTGGAAGGCCAACATGGTGGCGCGGCATGAGGGGCCATGGCGAGACGTGTTTGGCATGGCACAGTCGGTGTGGATGGCATGATTTTCCATTGGCTCAGAGGTGATCTAGCATAGATGTCATGCCTTGGCGTGGTTAGTGTGGCTGGCATGATTTTCCATTGGCACAGAGGTGCGTCTAGCATGGTTGGCATGCCTTGGCGCGGTCGGTATAGCTGGCATGATTTTCTATTGGCACAGAGGTGCGGCTAGCATGGTTGGCATTCTTTGGCGCGGTCGGTGTGGCTGGCATGATTTGCCATTGCCACAGAGGTGCGGCTAGCATGGTTGGCATGCTTTGATGTGTAGGTGTGGATGGCATGATTTTTCATTGGCATAGAGGTGCGGCTAGCATGGTTGGCATGCCTTGGCGCGGTCTGTGTGGCTGGAATGATTTGCCATTATCACAGAGGTGTGGCTAGCATGGTTGGCATGCCTTGGCGCGGTCGGTGCGGCTAGCATGGTTGGCATGCTTTGGCGCGGTTAGTGTGGCTGGCATGATTCGTCATTGGCACACGTGGGAATTAGGGTTTGGCTCACCGTAACCCTAATTTGAAAAAATATACCCGCGTAATTATTTTAGAGACACATTAAAGGTTTCAGTAAATGTGCCTAGTAAATGCTTGTTGCTTTAAATGTTGTGACATTACTGTCTACTAGGGTTTTGTGTTTTATGATTTTAACCCTAAGCACAAAACCACCATCAACATTAAGTCCCTTGCTTAGCTCGGAACAGGTGTCTTGTTGCGAGGCTAGCATATGATGGTGACAGACAAGGATGGAATCGTGGTGTAAATCATTGAAAAGATGGTTAGGAAAATCCGACTAACCTTTTGAGTGGTAAAGAGAGTTTTGTCTTCCCGTGTTGGTGGCCCTGCGTAAGTTGTACTGGGAATGCATACCGTGGAGTTATGAGGATAAAGTTAACGTCTTGGTCTGGTCGTACACCTCCAAGGCAAGGGGGCGCGGTTGTGGAATGCAAAGCAAGTGGACGGCTTTGCTCGAGGGGACAAGGGGTGGACTGGTCCTGGATGCGGCAGTGACATGGTGAAATGTGCAGGGGCGACCAGGCGTGGTGGGGCCGCGGTGATGGAGCGAGGGCTTGTCCGGGGTCTTGGCAAGGGCACGAGGCTTGGTTAAGGCCACGGCAACGTCAACGTAATACATGGGCGGCTAGGCGCAGTGCGGCCGCGGTATGTTGTGATGGGGCTGTGATGCGGCGTGAGTGGTCTTGGACGTGGAAATTGGTCTTTGCGGGACCGGTTTCCTCTTTTCCCTTCTTGGATCAAAATAGGAAATTCTTTCTTTTTTCAAACTCCCATAATCCATGTGTATATAAAAGGAGGGATGGCTTCTCTTTTGTTTCACGCCTACTTATTCCTCCCAGCCGTATGACAACAGTAAAGCAGAGCAGACGAGTGAATCCCAGGTACACCTTCCGATACTTCTCTTTAACCTTTTTTTTTTTTGCTGGTGTAAACTCTAGTTGTAGGCGCACCTTTCCATGACTTTGTAGATATGTTGGCGTGGATTTTAGGTATTTTTTGCCCTAGTTTGTTGTAACACTTAGGCATGGACACCACAGTAATGTTGATCGCCCCTACCCACTGTGCAAGGTAGGCACTTTGATAGTAATGGCCCTGTCCTTTCGCGAAAAAACCAAGCTTTGAGGGTTTGCTCCTTATTTTGGTGCGGCCGTGTGTATGGTTTCCCTGGTGGGTTACTACTTCTTGGTTGGACAAGAATTCTATTCCATAGGGTACGAACTTGAAACAAATTGGCTTGGGTCTTGGGTGAAAAATAATTTTTTGTGCACTTTCTGTAATAATATCCCTTCGTATTTCTCCATTGTTTCTGTTTGAGAAAATCTTTGTTATGATTCCACTTGAGGAGATTTCTGCTGTACCGAAAGAAGTTTGCAATTCCAAACCAAACGTAGATGATGAATTCTTCACCACATCGGCCACGGTTAGGAGAAACCATCCCAGCTATGTGTCGATTCTTCTGACTGGCTTAGAAAGCGAAGAAGAGGATCGATCGGTTCGTCCAGGAGGCAAAATTTGGTTTAGCCTTCAGAGAAGAGAATATCGTGCTTTTTCTATCGATTTTAAAATCCCTGCAAGTCCGTTGCGTTCATTTGAGAAATGGACACGATTTATGATGGACCAGGAACCTGTAAAGACCAATTTGACCATTACGCAGATTTTCAGTGCTGTTGCGGCTTCTGCAGTGCTTCAGATTAGGAAAGACATTCTAGGGTTGGTTGCGTTTGTTTCCAGATGGTATACGGACACCCATACGTCCGTATGCAGGTGGGGAGAAATGACTATTTCTTTGGAAAGCGTGGTTGTACTACTGAACCTTCCCGTGGTTGGAAACCTTGATGTTAAGTTGTCAAAGGGGTATGCAGGTGGGGAGAAATGAAGAAGAAATGCATGCCGCTCTAGTTGCGAAATCAAAGGGGTTCGTTCCGAAAGAGAATGAGACAAAGTTCTTCTATGACTGGTGGGTGTGCTAGTGGTTTTCTAACGCGTTTGAGCCAAACCAAAAGAATAGTATTCTTCATGTTGCAGCGTTCTTGGCTCTTTGGCTATCCAGGGATATTTTTGATGACGGCTTGGGCAAGAAAGAGATAAGACATGGACTTATCAAGTTTGCCATAAAATTAGCAAAAGGTGTCATTCTTCCCCTCGGTGGTTTGTTTCTTGGTTACCTGTATATATGCACACCTAGACCAGCTAGTTTCGGACATGCGTGCCTCCAATGGTCATATGAAGGTGGATTCGTATGTTCATTCCTGCTTTCATCAGGCATGGTTGTGGGAGCATTTTGCGAAGTATGCCCCGAAACTGTTGGCAATATTCTAGAGTCTCGGGGTGGCTCTAGAATATTGCGTTGTTCGAACAGGCGCCGAAAAACCGGTCCGAAACTGATTAAGTTTATTTATAACTCGCATGTGGTTAATTTTCTTCCATGGGCTCCGGTGCATGCGTCCATAACTCAGATTAGTACCTTTGCTCCTGCTCCGAACATGTCTTTGTCTTCTGATAAGGAGGGCCTAGGAGTTGGAGAGATGGTGTTCATGCATAGCTGCATTCCTGGTCATGTGCCGTCTTTTTTCCGAGGACCTTGCAAAGAAACCTCTTACAACATCGATAGAGCAGCTCGGCATATGGGTTTTGACCAGGGGGTCCCACTCGTTCGTTAGCCGGTAGTTCCAGAAGTCCCTTTGTCGACTGTTCTTGATGCTGGTGCTTTCGTGTCCTGTAAAAGTATCCCTTTGCTGCTCGCGGAATGTCATCCATCAACAACTTCCAAATATAACATTTTTTGGTAGGATAAGTTTCTTGCTATTCATGGATTCATGAATGATGTGGTAGAGAACCGTCAGGATAAGCCTTCTCCTTCAGTTTTAGCGGAACATCCACTGCTGAGGGGTCCCAATAAAAAATCCTTTAGTCCAAATGCAGATAGTCCCTAGGTTAAGGAACGAAGATCTAAAGATTGTGCGCGCGGCTTCCAGTCAGACCCCACAGTTCTGCAAACTTTTAGTTCATCCAATGTGCGAGTATGTACGAATCTCCTCTTGATTTTATCTTGGAGCATGTATATTTTGTGCCTTTTCTGAGAATACGCTCTTGTATTCCATCCAGGGTCTCAGTAGTACGAACGCCTTTTCCAAACTTACGAGCAGTCAAAAAGTATCATTTTCGGAGACAGAGAATAGCGTTGTCGAGCCTATCCATAGTGATGAAGAATCCGAGAAGGATGAAAGTTATAAGCCTAGCCATGGTGAGAGTATTTCTTCTAACAGCAGTGCTGAGTCTTCCTCTAGTCAGTCAGAAAGTGAATTAGTGAGTTTTCCCCACGTTTTCTCCATTCCCCCTTTCTCTTTTTTTTTTTTTTTTTTTTTTTTTCCAGTAAAATTAAATTTTGATTATTTTTTTAGGAGGAGACCATTCCTAGGGATGATCTTGAAGTGGTATACCACCAGAGCAAAGATGTAATTCAAGAAGTTGCTAGTCGAAACAGTCGAAGGTCCATCCGCAGACATGGTGAAGAAGCAGGAAGCGGAATTCAAGAAGTTATGCCAGCAACTGAAATTGAAAATGGCGGCTCTCCAGAGCACAAAGGAGGCCTTCGCCAAGAGGAGCAAGCCGTTGTTGGAAAACTTTCCTTGAATATATATCTGTCTTTTGGACCTCTTACCTTTAGGTTTTTCTTTTTTTTTGAAAGGAAAATGAGACGTCTAGTTTTTGATTTTTGATTTTTCTGGTTTTCTCGGGTTAATAGACAAATACTACCTTGACGGTGTTGGATTACATATACTTTCTTTTTTGAATGAAATGTTTAGGACTGAATTGTTTAGGATTGAATTATTTAGGATGATCGTGATTGAAAGCGACACAGACATCCCGGGAAAACCATAGAACCGTGTGTTGGTAGATGACGTAGGGTAAACTATGTATCTTGTCTTGAAAACTTGAAATAGTAAACCACGTCTTTTGTCTACGTAAGACTTACTTGGTTTTTATGTCTCCTGAGAAAAAGTTAACCTTCCGGGTATAAGACCGATTCTAATGGGAAACACTGCCATGGGAAGTCCCCAGTCATTACTGAGCCGTCTGATAACCGAGCCGTTGATCCTTGGGTGGACCGTCTGCTTCTATACTATGGGAAGTCCCCAGTCATGCCATGTCGTGTCATGACAGATAATGAGTCGCCGAGTGACTGAGTTGGAGTGAGTCACCTTCACCTACCATCTTGACGTCTGGGTCGAAGAACGAGATAGACAGTCAAAAATTGACATTGTAACCGATAGATCAATCCTCCCGCTGTGGTCGCCAATGGTTTATAGGTGAAAATAGTTTCTGCTGATTTAGGTAATTGCGGATATGAAGGTGAGAAACTGTTTAAACCCTAAATAATTTACTGCATGGGAGTACTTTAGATTCGAGAGATCAATCTGTACAAGTACGGCCTAAACTAAGAAATGGCCATTCCAGACTTGCTTCGCTCACAAAGAGGAGGATAATGGGTTAGTTTTGGGGAGGGAAGCAAGAAGAATGGTGAGACCAAAATAGTTGATTCTAGAAGAGCATTTGGGTTTCTACGACTTGTTATCAGAAAAGGTAGGAGTGCTCACGAGGAGAGCTAAGTAAGTATTTCTGAGTGTTGTCTAGTCCGAATGAACTTGTTGTCCAAATGGAAATAGGTAAGACCTATTTATACAAGTTGAAGTAGAAACGTACCCTGGTCTCGTTAAGGATTGGGGAAGTAAATGGGAGGAGGTGTTAACCGTATGCATGGACTTGATGTTCCATAAAGTGGTTAATGCATGAAACTGTTAACGTTATGGAATTGATGTTCCATAAGGTTGTTAACTCATGGCTTTATGTCCCATGAACGTTTCCCACATAACTCCCGTATTTACTAGGAGCCTCACCCTTATGACACTTCCTTATGAAGGGCGTAGTGTACGCCCCACGTTGTAGATCACCAAACCAATACCCAATGAGAATCCCCCAATTTGTGTTGACGTCTCGAATGTTTTTGGAAAACATGTAACACGTTGTTGTGGCTTGGAAAGTCGAGATCGGGGAACTTGCTAGCCTGGTGACCTTCGACGGTCGATATGTTGCATCTTGAGAGGAGGGGCAACCGTTGATCATTGATCGTTGCACGCCTTTGTTTTGGTAGCCGCGTAGTGAGGTCCAACAGGGTAGCACGGCTAGGGTGTGTTTATACTTGGCATAAGGAGCCATGGGTTTGAAATTGGTGTATGGAATGGCTAGGGACTAAGCGAGGGCGCTTGGCCTGGCATAACGTGACTAGCATGGGTAGGGCCAAGGCAAAGTATGTTGGGTATGACGCGGCAATCTTGTCTAGGTTTGGTTTGGTTTGTCATGTGGGGCCAAGGGTTTGCCATGGTCATATGGCATAGTTAGGGCCATGGAAAGGGCACTTGGCTTGGCATGACGTGACTAGTATGGCTAGGTCCAAGGTAAAGTACGTTGGCATGGCGCGTCTAGCTTGGCTTGGTTAGGTTTGGCTTGGCATGTGGGGCCAAGGGGTAGCCATGGGCGCATGGCGTGACTATCTTGGGATAGCTACAGTTTTGGCTTGGAATATGGGGCCAAGGGGTATCCATGGGTGCATGGCGTGACTATCTTGGGCTAGGTGCGTGACCAAGCTAGGGTTTTGGTTCAAAGGCCGTGAGGGTACTTTAGACGGCCAGGATTTTCCCCTGGGATTGAAGGGAAACCGTTGATTCTTGCATTCCTTCACTTTGGTAGCCTCATGGGGAAGGCCTGCATAGTGGCGCGGCATGAGGGGCCATGGCGAGACGTGTTTGGCATGGCGTGGCTAGGTACGTGACCAAGCTAGGGTTTGGGGCCAAAGGTCTTGAGGGGACCTTATACGGCCAGGATTTGTACCTGGGATTTAAAGGCAACCATTGATTGTTGCATTCCTTCACTTTGGTAGTCGCATGGGGAAGGCCAGCATGGTGGCGCGGCATGAGGGGCCATGGAGAGACGTGTTTGGCATGTCGTGGTCGGCGTGGCTTGCTTTGGCTAGGTACGTGACCAAGCTAGGGTTTGGGGGCAAAGGTCATGAGGGGACCTTAGATGGTCAATATTTTCTCTTGGGATTGAAGGGAAACCGTTGATTGTTGCGCGCCTTCACTTTGGTAGACACATGGGGAAGGCCAGCATGGTGGCGCGCCATGAGGGGCCATGGCGAGATGTGTTTGGAATGGCACGGTTAGGGTGGATGGCATGATTTTCCATTGGCACAGAGGTGCGGCTAGCATGGTTTGCATTCCTTGGTGCGGTCAGTGTGGATGGCATGATTTTCCATTGGCACAGAGGTGCGACTAGCATGGTTGGCATGCCTTGGTGAGGTCGGTGTGGCTTGCATGATTTTCCTTTGGCACAGAGGTGCGTCTAGCATGGTTAACATGCTTTGGCGCGGTCGGTGTGGCTGTCATGATTTGACATTGGCACAGAGGTGCGTCTTGCATGGTTGGCATGCGTTGGCACGGTCGGTGTGGCTGGCATGATTTTCCATTGGCATAGAGGTGCGTCTAGCATGGTTGGCATGCCTTGGCGCGGTCGGTGTGGATGGCATGATTTTCCATTGGCACAGAGGTGCGGCTAGAATGGTTGGCATGCTTTGGTGCGGTCAGTGTGGCTATCATGATTTTCCATTGGCATAGAGGTGCGGCTAGCATGGTTGGCATGCTTTGCCGAGGTTAGTGTGGCTGACATGATTCGTCATTGGAACACGTGGGAATTATAGTTTGGTTTGCCCTAACCCTAATTTGAAAAAATATACCCTCCTAATTATTTTAGAGACAAATTAAAGGTTTCAGTTAATGTTCCCAGTAAATGCTTGTTGCTTTAAATGTTGTGACATTACTGTCTGCTGGGGTTTAGTGTTTTACGATTTTAACCCTAACAAAAAAACCACCATCAACAATGGTGTATTTGTACATGTTATGACGTGCTTTCTTAACGTGTTTATCCGTGCCACGTGATGTGATGTGCAATTGTGCCAATTAGTCAAACCCATTACGTCCCATTTAACTAACATGTTGTGCCATGTTGGGCTAAGTCACGTGCTTGGATGGACTGTGCTTAGATTTTAGCATGTTGTGGTGGGCTGTGTTCATGCTGGTACAACCTAATTTACACCTCTAGGTGTACTTGATCTCCAAACTTAGATCAGTTGGTGTAATAGGCATCTCTTCTAGGAAAATAATTAATTTACGAAAGATTAGAGAGTGTCTACAAACTTAGATGTTTCAACAGGTTGAGACAAATCTGCTCCCATTTGATTTGAATCCATAAAAGGTAGTAGAGGTTATTTATCGGTGGTTTTAGTTGGATTTGGTGTTGACCAATCTGCAATTGATCCAAACTCATATCTTTAGGTTATTTTATACTACTACACGCAGTTGCGCATTCTTTCAAATTGGTCTAATTATAATTCTAGATCAGCTATCAATAGTAAATGAAATTTTTGTATAACCAAGTGTCTATATTTAAACTTTAATTGGAAGTAAGTTATCATGTTTTTTTTTTCATTACCTAAGAGTGAAGCCAAAGGTGCCAACATTGGGTTGCAAGATGATACGAGAAAGTTTGTTATCTGTTTTCAACTTCAATGTCCTTCTTCCACAAAGGACATCAACTTACGTTGTTAGTTTTGGAACTTTTAGTAGTTCTATATAAAATTTGTTATATAGTTACATTTGTTTTTTTTTTCTTTTATATATTACTCGCTTATATTTACTGATTTCTATTCTTATATAGAGTTACCACCTACTATGTGCAATAAGCGCAGTTCTTCTCAAGGAGCGTGTATCCATGGTTTCTGAGGTAAGCACTAATACGGCATCATTGTAGTTTTCTTGGTTCATAGCCAACAACACTGCTGTTTTTTTGATTTAAATGCACTAATACGACAGCGTTGTAATTTTTGCATTTCTGATTGCTTGAAAATTGTCTTAACTAATCGTGTAACAAATGTGAAACCAACCCCCAAGTACACGGAATATGGATTATTAAATTGATATAGGGAGATATTTAAACGAATATTGGTAACTCATTTATTATAACAGAAGCGCCGAATCATGGTGGAGGATTTGGTGTTTGTCATCACCAAATGAGAGAGATGGGGAGGTTTTATTCTATAAATTTTTCTGCTGGATTTTCCAATGAAGTTTATCTTGCAGTAATAGGAAAATAATATGTAGTAGTAACCAGAGTTACAATCACAACAACTGAGGGAGATTTCTTTCAAATTTGTGATCGTACTTATTGATTTAGTATGACAAGAAAAGCAAATTTGTTGTTTAATTGTTGGATTAAATTGAATGAATTTTTCATATTATGTAAATTTCCCTTTGTTGATTAGTTTACAGCACGCAATAGTTATGTATGGGCACCTTTTGGGGATTTACCTTTGTTTAAAGGTGAAAATAGTTTCTGCTGATTTTGGTAATTGCGGGTGTGAAGGTGAGAAACTGTTTAAACCCTAAGCAATGTACTGCAAGGGAGCACTTTAGATTCAAGAGATCAAACTATACAAGTCCGGCCTAAACCAACAAATGGTTGTTCCAGACTTGCTTAGGTCATAAAGAGGAGGAGAATGGTTTGGTTTTAAGGAGGGAAGCAAGGAGAGTGATGAGACCAGAATAGTTAATTCTGGGAGAGCAATTGGGTTTCTACGACTTATTGTTAGAGAAGTATGAGAGCTCATGATGAGAGCAAGTAGGTAAGTACTTCTGAGTGTTGTGTGGTCCGAATGAACTTGTTGTCCAAATGGAAATAGGTAAGACCTATTTATACAAGTCAAGGTAGAAACGTACCCTGGTCTCTTTAAGGAGTGGGGAAGTAAATGTGAGGTGGTGGTAACCGTATGCATGGACTTGATGTACCATAAAGTGGTTAATGCATGAAATTGGTTTTCATGAAACTGTTAACGTTATGTAATTGATATTCTATAAAGTTTGTTAACTCACACCTTTATGTCCTATGAACGTTTCCCACATAAATCCTGTATTTACTAGGCGCCTCACCCTTGTGACACTTCCTTATGAGGGGCGTAGTGTACTCCGCACGCTATAGACCACCAAACCAATACCCAAAGAGAATACCCCAATTTGGGTTGATGTCTCGAATGTTTTGGAAAACATGTAAAACGTTGTTGTGGCTTGGGAAGTCGAGCTTGGGGAACTTTCTAGCCAGGTGAACTTCGACGGTCGATATGTTGCATCTTGAGAGGAGTGGCAACTGTTGATTGTTGCACTCCTTCGTTGTGGTAGCAGCGTAGTGAGGTCCAACAGGGTGTCACGGCTAGGGTGTGTTTGGACTTGGCATGAGGATCCAAGGGTTCGCCATGGGCGTATGGCATGGCTAGGGCCAATGCGAGGGTGCTTGTCTTGGCATGTCGTGGCTAGGGCCAAGGCAAAGTGCATTCAGTATGGCGTGGCTAGCTTGTCTAAGTTAGGTTTGGCTTAGCACATGAAGCCCAGGTATTTCCATGGTCGTATGGCATGGTTAGGGCTAACTCAAGGGATCTTGGCTAACCGTGGCGTGACTAGAAGGTCTAGGGCCAAGGCATGGCGGGTCTAGCTTGGCTAGGTTTGGTTTGGATTGACATGTGGGGCCAAGGGGTAGCCATGGGCGAATGGCGTGACTAGCTTGGATTAAGTACTGACCAAGTTAGGATTTTGGGCCTAAAGTCGTGAGGGGACTTTAGACATCCAGGATTTTCTCATTGGATTGAAGGTCAACCGTGGATTGTCACTTGGCTTCACTTTGGTAGCCTCATGAGGAAGGCCAACATGGTGGCGCGGCATGAGGGTCCATGGTTTCGCATGGCGCGACTAGCTTGGCTAGGTGCATGACCAAGCTAGGGTTTTGGGCCTAAAGTCGTGAGGGGACTTTAGAAGGCCATGATTTTCTCCTAGGATTGAAGGGCAACCGTGGATTGTCACTCGGATTCACTTTAGTAGCCACATGAGGAAGGATAGCATGGTAGCGCGACATAAGGGGCCATGGTTTGGCATGGCGCGACTAGCGTGGCTAGGTGCATGATCAAGCAAGGGTTTTGGGCCTTAAGTCGTGAGGGGACTTTAGACGGCCAGGATTTGCTCCTGGGGTTGAAGTGAAACCATGGATTATCGCCTAGTTTCACTTTAGTAGCATAAGGAAGGCCAGCATAGTGGCGCGACATGAGGGGCCATGGTTTGGCATGGCGCGGCTAACTTGGACTAGGCGCGTGACCAAGTTAGGTTTTAGGGACTAAAGTCGTGAGGGGACTTTAGACGGCCAGGATTTTCTCCTGGGACTGAAGGGAAACCTTTGATTGTTGCATGCATTCACTTTAGTAGTCGTGAGGAGAAGGCTAGCAGGGTGGTGCGGCTAGCATAGCTAGGGCCATGGCATGGTGCAATTGCCATGGCGCGGCTAGCTTGGGATAGGTGTGGCTGGCATGATTTGCCATTAGTACAAGGGTGCAGCTAGCATGGTTGGCATGCTTTGGCGCGATTGGGTGTGGATGAAATAATTTTCCATTGGCACACGAGATGTAGCTTGCATAGGTAGGTCCATGGCATGGTGCAATTGGCATGGCGCGTCTAGCTTGGGCTGGCATGATTTTCCATTGGCACAAGGGTGCGGCTAGCATGGTTGGCATGCTTCGGCGCGGTTGGTTGTGGCTGGCATGATTTGATATTGGCACACGAGTTTTGGCTATCATAGCTAGGGCCATGGCATGATGCGATTGGCATGGCGGCTAGCTTGGACTAGGTGTGGCTTGCATGATTTTCCATTGGCACACGAGATGTGGCTAGCATAGCTAGGGCCATGGCATGGTGCGATTGGCATGGCGCGGTTATCTTAGGCTAGGTGTGGCTGGCATGATTTGGCATTGGCACAAGGGGGAAATCGGGTTCGGTTTATCGTAACCCTAATTTGAAAAACATACCCCGGTAATTATTAGAGACATATTAAAAGCTTTTATTAAATGCTCCTAGTAAATGCTTGTTTTAAATATTTGCTAGGGTTTAGCATTTTACGATTTTAACCCTAAACTAAAAACCACCATTAACATTAAGTCCCCTGCTTATCTCGGAACAGGTGCCTTGTTGCGGTGTAAGCATATGATGGTGACTGACAACGTAAATCATTGCAAAGATGGTCAGGAAAGTCCGACTAACCTTTTAAGTGGTAAAGCGAGTTTTGTCTTTCCATATTGATAGTCACGGAAAGGGGCCGCTGTCTTGGAGGGCAGAGCAGGTGGATGGATTGGACCGAAAGGGCCGAGAGGTGTCATGGCTTTGACCACTGAAATGGCATGGTGGAGCTTGCAGGGGAAACTAGGCATGGTGGGGGCCACATCAATGTAGAGATGGCTTGGATCTGGGAGGGCCAAGAGGTGGCGTGGTCTTGGCCCGGAAATGGCTTGGTGGAACACGTCAGGGGAAGCTAGGCGCGGTGGGGCCGCGATGATGGAGCGAGGGCCTGGGCCGTGGCAAGGTGAGGCGCAGTTTGGACCATGGCAAGGCGAGGCATGGTCTGGCACAGTACGACTTTAGCAGGGGGCCGCGACAATGGTGTGGGAAGTCCTGAGCATGGGGATTGATGTTTTCGGGACCGGTTTCCTCTTTCCCTTCCTTGGCTCCAAATTGGAAATCCTTTCCTTGTTCGAACTCCCAAGTATCACGCCCATAAAAAGGATGGCCGGCCTCTCCCTTTGATTCACTCCTTTATTATTTCTTTTCTTACTGCTTGGTAGCGGTGAAGTGGACGAGGAAAATATGTATGTCTTCCAGTACTTCCTCTTTGGGTTGTTCTTGTGGGACTAATTTCCTTTCTTCATGCGCGGCTTTAACATGGAATGCTTTCCTTATTCAAAAATCTTTTTCTAAAGGTAGGTAGCATCTGCAATCCTTTCATCTGGTAGCTTTGCCAAAATCCCGGTATGATTGGGTGTCTTCAGGGCTAGGCTTTGGAACGAAAAGCGGAGCTGCTAGCATGGTCATGGCATGAAGGGGACCCATTAGCACTGACGGGGATGGAATGGTTGTGGGCCGCTCTGTAAAGCGCTTGGCAGGGTATGACGCTGGTAAGGAAAGCGCCTTGGAATGGAAACTCTTGCAAGGGAAGTGTTTGTGGTTAAGGGATTGACACGCCAAAACCCTAATTAGCGCCCTTTACTAAAATCGTTGTAGAATCCGCTTACGGAATTGGATTTAGATGGTCCGCCCCTTTATCAGATACGAAACAGAATTCTGTATCTCCCTACGCGGGAATATTCAGGTTTCTAGCTTGCTTAGGAGTTGAAAACGACCTTCTTCTATTTTCTGTTGCTCGTCCGGACCGTGCTTTCATCTGCAGTGTCTCTCCATTAGATTCCAGAATTTACCAAACTCCATTCCATTCTTGGGATGGATGGATGTGGTTGCGTTGTCGGTCCATCCTTGATTTTAAGTTATTCAGTTCCTGGACCCGCTGATCGTGATGACAGTATGTTGTGGATGCTTGCATGGTCGAAATCTTCTAGAACCACTAGACGAAATAGATGAGTTGGGATATGTTTCGTTGCCAACGTTCTGCCATCAAGTCTTCAAGGACTTTGATCGAAGAAACATGCATTAAACCACCTTATGAATCTTGGACTACCGTATGGACTGGGATGTGGTGAGCAGTCCCCATTTATATTTCTGTTAGATCCGATGGCATGACCGAAAATGCAAATATACCTCTGTGGTGTGCTTTTGGAGTCTCTGATGCACATGTACAGCTTCATGTTGAGAAATTCTTGCGGCTCGTAAAACGTCCACAGCGATGATGTTGAAATCATAAATAACCTGATTGATGGTGGTGAAGGCGCCCCGTGCTGGTAGTCCCCATGTGTAGCCTACTTTCATTGCATTGCCTTGAATCCACGTCCACGAGATTTGATACAAGCTTATTGTAATATTCTGTATGTGACGCTGGGATGCTCAGAATATCACATGGATGAAATACTCTGGATAGTAAAGTGGTAAAAATGAGAGAGTTATGTTGTTTATCGTGGCTCCTTCTGCTTCTTCGGGAATCTTTAATAGTCATCAGGATGGACTACGATGAGCAGTCCCTAGTCACACACTACTTTAGTTTTTGAAGTTGTTTCTTCCGAGCAGGCTTGGTATCCACCGCATCCTTGTAAAGTGTTTTAGGCATCTTCTTGACAGAGAGGTGATGATATTCTTGCACTACACCCTTGAAGAGTATATGACCTTGTTGTGGCTATAGCCTTTTTGGTTAACTATGTCTTCTGAGCTTTGACAGTGAAGGGATTCTGTGCATACCCTCAGTCCCCAAGTATGGTTTACATGTTTTCATCTTATGTAGTCAGTGGGTTGACCATGATAAAGACATCATCATCGTGCATCCGTATTGCTTATTTTGTTACTTCTTCCATGTGGAACTCAAAACATGGAGGAGTACGGGTTACCTTTGTAGTAATTCTTGTTGTGGTAAAGCTATGGCTATCCATGGTCACGAGTTTTGGTGGGATGAACTAAAGGGTGGCCATGACTACGAAGATTGGATGGCTGCGATCATGATATTTGACATGGGGAGTATGGTGGCATAACCCTTTGCAGGAAGGAGTGGTGTTGAAGCGAACGTTGAAGAGGAGCCACTGCTGGAGAATGTTGAGACGATGCCTTGTAATTCTTAAAGCCTTGGTGGTTACTATGTTGAAGTCGGAGGCTACTTCACGTTCTATCAAAATCGACATCCCTCAAGTGCACATAGGATAGAAGTCCCCTATTTCATCTATCAATCGTGTTTTCCAGGAGAGGTTGGAGTTTGGTAACGGCTTCCCAGGCTGGAAATGCTTGATTTCCCTGATATAGTGCAGTTGTGGAATGAAAAATATGTCTTGACATTATGCCTTGGAGAAATATAGAATTTCACATAATTGTTTCATCATTGATTGTACGACTTTGTAGGAAAATTTCCCATCGTGCAGGTCTTGACGGGAAGAGTGTCTCTATGAACTCAGGAGGGTTGCTGATTTCCTTTGCTTTCGATTTTGGTGAAGTTTTTCATGATCTTTACGTGTGATGAAATTGGATTGCTTATCCCCGTCTACTAGACGTTCAAGAGCAACGCGAGCCTCTTCATCTATAAACGCACGTCCTGCTGAAGTATCTTTTTTCTTTTCATCAAATCAACAGTGCTAAAAGGAGGTCGGCTTCTTCCGGATCTTCCATTATCTTGCCATGATAGTGGAGTAGCGTCTCTGGTGATGGTTGGATCTGTCGTGCATGAAAAACCGTTTGGGGTTGCGGAAGCCGCTCTGGTTCTGGTGATCGTAAGTGTATCATGAAGAGATGACACGGTTTTGATCACGAAGTGCTGGTGCCATGGCGTTGTTTCAAAGGGCGAGGATGGTGCAGGAAGGGCGCATGATGTTAGCGCTAGGAGGATGCAAACTGTTAGCACAAAGTGTAGTATTGCGGCTGGCATGCGCGTATGGCATGTGCGTATGGTAAGCATGTATGGTAAGCGCTTCTGGCAAGCGCCGGTGGTAGGTACATATGGGAAGCACGTCTGGGAAGCACGTCTGGAAAGCGCCTCTGGTAGGTACGTCTGGCAAGCGCGTCTTGCAAGCGCCTCTGGTAGGTACGTCTGGGAACAACGTCTAGGAAGCGCATCTGGTAAGAGAGTCTGGTAAGCGCGTCTAGTTAACGCTGGATCAGCCTAGAATGGGCACTGGCTTGGCGTGGACGCTGGCTTTGGACTTTGGTACGGCGTGGACTGTTGGCTGGGCATGGCGTGAACCGTTGGCTTGGCACAGTGCTGGCTTGACATGAGGCTGGCTTGGCGTGGCGCGGACTTGTTCTTGCGGGCCCAGTTGCCTCTTCCCATACGTAGCTCAAACAGGAAATCCTTTGTTATTTAAATTCCAAAAGTGTTATGCTTATGAAAGAGGTTGGATCCCCTTTTTACCTCGTATCTTTGTTATCACGTTCTGGTGTTAGTGGTACCGCGGGGGCAATAAAGTGGGCATGCATATTCTATCTATGTACTCCAGCGTTTCTCTTTCAATTTTTAACCATAGCCATAGGTATGCCTTCCATAAATCTGTAGAAATATTTTTCTTCTCAACCGGTGTAATCCCTAGCCATGGGTATGCCTTTCATAAACTTGTGGAAATACTTCCTCATAAATAATTCTTCGAATGTTGTCGTAGTAACGTCTGCTATTGGTGATGGGTAGTCATTGTTGTGCAGAGTAAGCACGTACGGGTAAGTGACTTTTTTTTTGAAAGACAAACAAAGCGCCCGGTTTATGGTTTTTGATTTTCTGGACTTCTTGGGTTGATAGATAAATTTTACCTTGACGGTTTTGGGTTATTCTTTTTGGAATGAATTGTTTAGGAATTGATTTTTTTGGTTATGATTGAAAGTGACACAGACAACCCCAGGAGAAACCTTAGAACCATGTGTTGGTAGGTGACGTGGGGTAAACCATGTATCTTATCTTGAAAACTTGAAATAGAAAACCACGTATCTTGTCTAGGTAAGACTTACTTGGTTTTTACGTCTCCTGATGAAAAGTGAACCTTCCGGGTGTAAGACCGGGTCTTATAGGAAATACCGCCATGGGAAGCCCTTAGTCGTTACTGAGCCGTCTGATAACCGAGTCGTTGAGCCTTGGGTGGATCGCCTACTTCTATCATCTGGGAAGTCCCCAGTCATCCCTTGTCGTGTCATGACTGATAATGAGTCGCCGAGTGACTGAGTTGGAGTAAGTCGCATTTCCCTACCATCTTGACGTCTGGGTCGAAAACGAGATCGACAGTATAAATTGACATTGTAACCGATAGATCAATCCTCCCGCTGTGGTTGCCAATTATTTATAGGTGAAAATAGTTTCTGCTGGTTTTGGTAATTGCGGGTGTGAAGGTGAGAAACTGTTTAAACCCTAAATAATGTACTGCAATGGAGTAATTTAGATTCGAGAGATCAATCTTTACAAGTCCGGCCTAAACCAAGAAATGGCCGTTCCAGACTTGCTTTGGTCATAAAGAGGAGGAGAATGGGTTGGTTTTGGGGAGGGAAGAAAGTAGAGTGGTGAGACCAGAATAGTTGATTCTGGGAGAGCAATTGGGTTTCTACGACTTGTTGTTAGAGAAGTATGAGAGCTCACGAGGAGAGCTAGCAGGTAAGTACTTCTGAGTGTTGTGTGGTCCGAATGAACTTGTTGTCCAAATGGAAATAGGTAAGACCTATTTATACAAGTCAAGGTAGAAACATACCCTGGTCTCTTTAAGGAGTGGGGAAGTAAATGTGAGGAGGTGGTAACCGTATGCATGGACTTGATGTCCCATAAAGTGGTTAACGCATGAAATTGGTATTCATAAAACTGTTAACGTTATGGAATTGATGTTCCATAAAGTTTGATAACTCACACCTTTATGTCCCATGAACGTTTCCCACATAAATCCTGTATTTACTAGGACGCTCACCCTTATGACACTTCCTTATGAGGGGCGTAGTGTACGCCGCATGCTGTAGACCACCAAACCAATACCCAAGGAGAATCCCCCTGTTTGTGTTGATGTCTCGAATGTTTTAGAAAACATGTAAAACGTTGTTGTGTCTTGGAAAGTCGATCTTGGGGAACTTGCTAGACAGGTGACCTTCGACGGTCGAGATATTGCATCTTGAGAGGAGGGGAAACCGTTGATCCTTGCACGCCTTCGTTTTGGTAGTAGCGTAGTGAGGTCCAACAGGGTGGCACGACTAGGGTGTGTTTGAACTTGGCATGAGGAACCAAGGGTTCGCCATGGGCGTATGGCATGGCTAGGGCCAAGGCGAAGGCGCTTGGCTTGGCATGTCGTGGCTAGGGCCAAGGCAAAGTGCGTTTGGCATGGCGCGACTAGCTTGGCTAAGTTAGGTTTGGCATAGCACGTGGAGCCAAGGGTTTTCCATGGTCGTATGGCATGGTTAGGGCCAAGGAAAGGGCGCTTGGCTAACCATGGCGTGACTAGCACGGCTAGGGCCAGGGCATGGCGCGGCTATCTTGGCTTGGTTTGGTTTGGATTGGCATGTGGGGACAAGGGGTAGCCATGGGCGAATGGCGTGACTAGATTGGACTAGGCGCATGACAAAGTTAGGGTTTTGGGCCTAAAGTCGTGAGGGGACTTTAGACGGCCATGATTTACTCCTGGGATTGAAGGGAAAACGTGGATTGTCGCCTGGCTTCACTTTGGTAGTCGCATGAGGAAGGCCAGAAAGGTGGCGCGGCACGAGGGGCCATGGTTTGGCATGGCGTGACTATCTTGGCTAAGCTAGGGTTTTGGGCCTAAAGTCTTGAGGAGACTTTAGACGGCTAGGATTTGTTCCTGGGATTGAATGGCAACCGTGGATTATCGTCTGGCCTCACTTTAGAAGATGCATGAGGAAGGCCAGCATGGTGTCGCGGCATGAGGGTCCATGGTTTGGCATGGCGCAGATAGCTTGGCTAGGTGCGTGGCCAAGCTAGGGTTTTGGGCCTAAAGTCGTGAGGGGACTTTAGACGGCCAAGATTTGCTCCTGGGTTTGAAGGGAAACCGTGGATTATCGCATGGCTTTACTTTAGTAGCTGCATGAGGAAGGCCATCATGGTGGCACCGCATGAGGGGCCATGGTTTGGCATGGCGCGGCTAACTTGGACTAGGCGCGTGCCCAAGTTAGGGTTTCGGGCCTAAAATCGTGAGGGGACTTTAGACGGCCAGGATTTGCTCCTGGGATTGAAGGGCAACCGTTGTTTGTTGCATGCCTTCACTTTAGTAGTCGTGAGGAGAAGGCGAGCAGGGTGGCGTGGCTATCATAGCTAGGTCCATGGCATGGTGAGATTGGCATGGCGCGACTAGCTTTGGAAAGGTGTGGCTGGCATGATTTGCCATTGGCACAAGTGTGCGGCTATCATGGTTGGCATGCTTTGCCGCGGTTGGGTGTGGCTGGCATGATTTTCCATTGGAATACGAGATGTGGCTAGCATTGCTAGGTTCATGGCATGGTGCGGCTAGCTTGGGCTAGGTGTCGCTGGCATGATTTTCCATTGGCACACGAGATGTGTCTAGCATAGCTAGGGCCATGGCATGGTGCGATTGGCATGGCACGGCTATCTTGGGCTAGGTGTGGCTGGCATGATTTTCCATTGGCACAAGGGTGCGGCTAGCATGGTTGGCAAGCTTTGGCGCGGTTGGGTGTGGCTGGCATGATTTTCCATTGGCACACGAGATGTGGCTAGCATAGCTAGGGCCATGGCATGGTGCGATTGGCATGGCGCGGCTAGATTGGGCTAGGTGTGGCTGACATGATTTTCCATTGGCACACGAGATGTGGCTAGCATATCTAGGTCCATGGCATCTTACGATTGGCATGGCGCGGCTAGCTTGGGCTAGGTGTTGCTGTCATGATTTTCCATTGGCACAAGGGGGAATTAGGGTTCGGTTTATCGTAACCCTAATTTGAAAAATATACCCTGGTAATTATTAGAGACATATTAAAAGCTTTTATTAAATGCTCCTAGTTAATGCTTGTTTTAAATGTCTGTTAGGGTTTAGCATTTTACGATTTTAACCCTAAACTAAAAACCACCATCAACAACCTCCATATTTAAACTCCAGAGCATTAAGTCAGAAATTGCTAGGTGAAGAGACTTTGGTGCAACTGATGGAGTTGGCTTTGATATGGATGCTCAGTGAAGATACTTTGGGTTTTCTATTACAAAATGAATGTAGATGTATGTTTATGACATGATTTGAGAAGCGGGTTATGGGACTGAAGTTTGATATGTTTCTGGTGCAGTTTAGTAGTTGCAAGTGACGCTTTTGGTGCTGTGTTGGTGTTGCAGCTGTATCATTGATGGTGAACAGGGAATAATTGAAGACTCAGGTCTGGTGTTGGGTTGGGTTAAGGATGGCATTTGTTGGGGTGATGAATTAGCAGATGGTGTTGCTTCTGGTGCCGAGAATTAAAGAATTGTGTTGATTGTGTTGTTGCAGTAACAGGAGTTGGTGCTGCTTGAGTTAAGAAGCTAAAAATGGTTAGGAAGTTTTGTTGGGGTTTGTGATTGATTTCAAATGGCAGGCAGAGAAGGCTGCTTAAGTTAAGATAGGATCACAGATATAAAGTAGAAGGTATCCATTTATTCCATAATTCAACAACTACGAGTACATGAAATGTGAATTGGTCTTGACACGTAGCAGTCTGGATTCGTTGTTATTGACACACAAAATTCTGATGCAGTGGCAGGAACAAATAGCTCAAGTTGAAAATGCATTAAAGGACTAAAAAAGGCAACGAGCTTGGATTTAGATGAAGAAGACATAGATCGAAAAATTTACGTAAGAGATTGAATATTTTATCTGGATTGAAGTATTATAAAGACCGCAACTGCCTTCCTGCAGTTGGTTGTCATTACTGCCACTGTGTGAGTTTTCTTCCTTATAATGGGAAAAATTAAAGTGAATTTCTCTGATACAACTTCTCAAAAGATTTATTTGGATTAGTAATTGGCCATTGTATAAGCCAAAGAGCTCCGACCTATTATAATGTTTCTTACTATAAATCGAGTCTTCTGATATATCTCTTCTAAAATCCCATGATTTTGTTCAATCTCTAGCTCTTTTCCAATATTTAATGGATCTTTTTCTCTACATTGCATAAATCAAGATCATCTAACTACATGTCGAAATCTTGATGTTCTAAAGACATCTTAATCTTTTACGTGTCACATTCATTTAAATTTGCAGTATCACATTTGACCTGGACTGCTAGCTGGTTTGATTTCACGGACAATGGTAGGACGCATGGTAACCACCGATCCATCCAAATGTTATATATTTTTGGTATTGTGTATCTCTTACACCTCAATTTTATCTTCATATTTAAATTTGTAAAAACGTGGTTAATCATATCAAAATTTCTAAGCGACAGGGGAGGCGAAACCGAGCCACATCAATTCAAAAATGCATTAGGACAGGGCGAGGTGTATCCGAGCCACACCAAATTAAATCGAAACGGGGTGAGGTGAGGCCGAAGTCGAAGCTGAGATTTACCTAATCGAAAATATGGTTAGAAGCCAAAATCAAAAATGCATTGGGATAGGACGAGGCGTAGCCGAGCTACACCAAATCAAAACGGGACAGGGCGAGTCGAGGCGAGGCGAAGCCGAAACCGAGCTTTACCAAACCGAAAATATGGTTAAAAATCCGAAATCAAAAATGCATTGGGACAGGGCGAGGTGAAGCCAAGCTTTACCAAATCGAAAATACGGTTAAAAGCCAAAATCAAAAATGCATCGGGACAGGGCCAGGCGTAGCCGAGCCACACCAAACCAAATCGGGACGGAGCGAGGCGAGGCGAAGCCGATCTTTACCCAACCAAAAATATGGCTATAAGCCCAAAAAAAATTATTGGGACAGGGAAAAGCGTACCGAGCCACACCAAATCAAATTGGGACGGGGCGGGACGGGACGAGGCGAAGCCAAGCTTTACCAAATCAAAAATATGGTTAAAAGAAAAAGATGTCTAGTGCTAATGCCATTTTATTTACAATTGTAGATTGAATATATATACCATATGGTTAAAAGAAAAAGTTTGCGGAGCTTCCCGGACGTAGCACGGGCACAAAATCTAGTGTTAAATATACACATATATACCAGACTTGAATTACTGACAACAAATATGAAAGTTGAATGGGTAGATCCAAATAAACGCACGCATTTTGACTGGGGAAGGCGGCTTTATAAGAGGTAGTTTTTTTTTTTTTTTTTTTTTGGCAGACTACATTATAGGAGGTATTGCTAATGGACTTACATTTCCATGCGGACTCTGGGCTTAACATTATTTATCGATATCTCAAAGATAGCTAATATGGTCTCCAAAAATTGCACGTGATAACTAAGATTCTCATGGTGAATCAAAGTTAAACAAGTACAAAACGCGTTTGTGGAACTTTATAAATCTTCTACCTATTCATAGAAGAGAAATACATGATCTCCTAGGAGTTCCATCAAACAATTATTCATTTAATATGCTATCTATTGAGGTTGCAAAATAAAATTACCGTACACATTCATGTCATATAAACCAAATAAACATCGCCTGACCTAATCATCGTGGGTATAGTCCCGTCATAGACACTTCATTGACGCTGACATTGCTAGCATCTTGAGAAGGGATATTGGCTTCTTTTTTAGTTTTACTACGCAATGAAAATGCAGATGGCTTTAAAGGTGCTCCAAGAGTTACAGAGTAGTTGTTGAGGATATGAACAATCCGTGCCATTGTTGGTCTTTCAGCTACAGATTCTTGAACACATAACAATGCAATTTCAATGCATCTCATCACTTCATTCGTTGAATGATTTTCTCTCAGCGCCGAATCCAACAATTCAACTTGTTTCCCTTCATTCCAAAGCTTCCACGCCTACAAAGTTTGGACTTATTTACAAGTGAAGAGGGAGCATTTAAATGTCTATAAACTAAAGAACCGCACTGTTAACTTACATAAGTTAAGATACTCTCGGCATCTTCGCCTTTTCCAAATGAGGTACTCCTCTTGCCGCATAATATCTCTAGAATTAAGACACCAAAACTAAAGACGTCGGATTTCACAGAGAATTTACCATGCATTGCATATTCAGGAGCCATATATCCACTGCATGATTGCGAAATCCAGCATCAAAAAGGGATGTAGAGCGACATGGTTTATGAATAGGTAGAATACTTACAAAGTTCCACAAATGCGTTTTGTACAGTCTGGATTCTGATTGGCCTTGAAAATTCTAGCCATTCCAAAATCTGCAATTTTGGGGACCATATCTGGTCCTAATAATACGTTGCTAGCTTTGAGATCTCGATGAATAATGTTAAGTCGAGAGTCCTCATGAAGATATAGAAGTCCTTTAGCAATACCTCCTATAATCATGAGTCGCTTTCCCCAATCTAAATGTGCACGTTTAACTGGATCTACGCATTCAATTTTTCACATTTGTGGTCAGAATATTGTGAGTTTAGCGCTTGGAGAAAAAGAATATACAAACAAAGAAAAGAGAAGAATCCAAACCGAATAAGAACTGATCGAGGCTTCCATGTTTCATGAACTCATAAATGAGTAGCTTTTCATCTCCTTCTAAACAAAAACCTAATAGTCTAACGAGATTTTTATGTTGCAGTTTGATTAATAGTGCAACTTCATTCTTAAATTCCTCTTCACCTTGACATGAATTTTCAGACAACCTCTTCACTGCTATTTCTTTTCCGTCTGTGAGTGTACCCTGACAACATAAAGTTTGATGAATTGTAGAACCACAAGAATATAAAATTCCATTGCAGTATTTTTCTGTATTGTTGTCCATATATACCTTGTATACAATACCAAATCCGCCTCGCCCAAGCTTATTCATATTTGAGAAGTTGCTTGTTGCAGCACTTATCGTACTGAATTTGAATTGCAATGATTCAGCACTTTGAATCTCAACGATGTCTTTAAAAATAATAAAAATAACAACATAATTAGAGTCAAATAGAATGATGACTAGTAAGATTCAACTTCTAAATCAGCTAATCAAAAAAAAGAAGTATAAGAAGGGTTACCGTCAATTTTCTTTCTTCTCATTATGCAGAAATATAAAATGGTTATGATGGATAGTACTGTAATAACCATTGGAACAACTATTATAAGAAGCAATTTAAGAGACATCTTTGGCTTTTGCTTTGCTGCAAGAAAATTCCATGGTGATATTATCATATGGCTAAAACATCATAATATTTTGAGGAGCTAAGGTAAGATCTTCACATGCAGATCTATGTGCACTAGATGAATATGATGTCAGAACCAGGATTATATAATGGGTGGTACTAAGATTCTAAGAAAAAGTATTAAGTAGATGCATCTACCGTGCTATGGTGCTGCACATGGTTATATATAAATGTTTGTAAGACAGGGAATTTGAGGTGTCTATGTTGTCGGCATATGTGCTACATATTACTTACCTTCAAGACTGTGGATTTCGCTAGCTGCAAGTTTGAGGTACAAAACTGCTGGTGCGTCAGGAGATGATGTAATATTATTGAAATTTATTATATCTCCATACCAAAATAGGCATCGATTTACGAAAGAGTAGGCATTGCAATGACAATTAGCCTTGCAAACTGTTCTGCATTCTTTAGGGCTATCGATTTCTGGAATCAGCTGAGATTTATCAGGCAATTTCCCCAAGCCTGGGGTCTGGATGGGTGAAAAATCATCTTTATTTTCACATTGCAAACGCGTGCTCCTAACACACCCTCCAGTTGAGCTTTGGAGAATCTCATCTGCTGGAGATCGTGGGGCAAAGCCCTGCAAACACTCGCACTTCTGAATATCCTGTTTACAGCTGCCAAAAGGTCCGCAAGTGGCATAAACATCACAAATTTTTTGGGGTTGAACCCAAACCAAATTCCAGTTGTTCGTACTTCCTGACCATGTAAGTTGCTGGATTCGGCCAGTAAAATCTATAACAAATCTAGTAATAGAGTTGTTGTAAACTGAATAACTTAAATAACTCCCATTTACATTTGGAGTATAGCTATAACTGGCATTGTGATCTAATCTCATCTCAGGAATTGAAAGAAAAGTTTTTGATTTTTCATCCCACTCCTTGCTGCTCCAAATTTCTTTGGATTTGTTCCAATATATAGCATACTGACTTGGTCCTGATTCTAGGCTGTATAATCCCTGGGATGGACCTTCTGGACTCCTCCATGAGATAAGTTTCTGATTTTGGTTTGTTTTTCTATTGAACCCAAGTTTTGCACCAGGTAACAAAGTATCAGTTGGATAATCAAAACTCTGCCAATACATAACATTTGGATTAGAACCATCTCCTAAAACCAGATTTCCATCATCACCAAGAACGACTTGAGGTGTATTTAGAGTATTCAAAGCTAAATTTGTGGACCAAATTGGTGTTTTACTTAAATTATTAAGTAGAACTAAGTTCCCGTCTAAAAAAGTTAATACTGAAGAAGATGGATGAAGAATAGGTGTATCTCTGTTAGCAACCCAAACGACAGTTTGAACTGACACTTTATTGTATGAGTACCAAATACCTATATAGTAATTCTGAGATGTATTACCTGGTTTGAAGAAACCCAATACAAAATTATCACCTCTTGATACGATTGTTTCATCTCCAGTTAAAGAATCACCTAAAGAGATTTTATCGGCAGCAATTGCATGATGGAGTTTATTGCATATGAGAATGACACCAACAAGCAGAATACAAAGAGAAACCCATGAATTGTTTCTTACTGTATCCATTCTCTATAAAAGAAAAAATGAAGCAGACCTTTCAGGCTCACACTTAATGAAGTTTGAAAAAATACTGAACTAGACCAGGAATGATTTTGACATCCAACCAGACTTGTTCTAAACGAAAAAAAAAAAAAACCAATGCACAACAACAAAAGAAGAACTCTATTAAAGACCAATGCACAACCACAAAAGAAGAATTTTATCATTGGGGTTGTAGGGGGCTGAGTTTTTGGGGGGGTTAAAATGATATGCGTAGTCAAAGGTAGTTAGAGGAACTAAGGTATAAAAAAAGTCAAAAATACCCTTACTTAAATTTCGTTATTCATAAAAAGTAAAAAAAAAAAAAGTAAAAAAAAATAATCTTAAATCTATAATCTTGTCCTTCTCCTTGTCATTGAAAATCATGTTGAAGATGATAATCATGATTTCATCGTGATAAAGATCATTAAAAAAAAAGATAAATCTATCATCTTCTCCCCATCCTTCTCTTCCGATTTATACATTGTGATAAGATAATGATAAGTCATGATGGGGTTGGTGATCACAAAGAAAATCCAAAACTATTTTCTTCTCCTCCTCCTTCTCATTCAAAGATCATGATAAAGATGATGATCATCATAGAAAAAAAAAACTAAGAAAACCCATCATTTATAAAATCCAATTCTATAAAAAAAAAAATTAGTTTTGGAAGGTGTTTACGGCTGGGAATTCTTAATTCCCAACCATGAATCAAGATTACGGTTTTTTTCCCGGCCGAGAGTACATGTTTCGCTTGGTTTTCCCAACCGAAAGTGTTTTTCTGATATTTTTTTTAGAACCAGTTACGATTAGGTTTTCCCACCCGTATGTGTTGTTACGGCTGGGAAAACCTAACCGTAACTGGTTCTGAAAACAAAAAAAATCATCAGAAAAACAATTTCGGCTGGTAGTTCATTATTTCCCCGCCGTAAATAACAAATATGGCTTAGAACACCATCATTTCCCAATCGTTTTTTCGTTCAACGGTTGGGTCGACAAACTATCCCAGGCGTAACATATCAAAAAACCAAGAATTTTTTCCTTATTTACTATGGATTTGAATCGACCAAATTGTTATTGGTAGTTTATTATAAGGTTTCCGTGAGTATTTTGATGAAGAGTTGGATCCTTTTTTCTTCAAAGTTTTTCAAAAAAAAAGTTTAACAAAATCATCTTTCTTCTCCGTCAAAAAAACAAGGAAAAAAGCAAAACAATATATTTTTTTTAGTTTTCAATAGATTAATCATTAGATTAGTCTAATTCAATCATTACATAAACTAAGAAACGCCTCTCTCTCTTTCTCTCTCCAAAAAGAAAACAAAAACTCTTCATTATCATCTTGCTCAGATTTGGTCCTTTTGGACCAGATCTGAGCAAGGATTATTGTTTTTCTTAGTTTTAATAGAATAAGATGTTGTTTTTTAATTTATGGTGTCTTTTGACACATTTCTTCACCATTTTGGTGATTTTATCTTCGCTTTTTGGGAGATCTTTTCTTCGCTTTGAGAGCGATTATTTCTTCACTTTGATGGTGATTTGTTCAATCTTTGTTGGTTGTTTCATGGCTTGTTATTCTAGATTCGAGAACATCGGCGATTCAACACGGCATAGCTTTGAGTTCATCTTCAACAAAAGGGATTTAGGGCATCCGGGTTGTTCGTTCACATATACAAGATTAAGGGCTTATCACTCCTTTGTTTTCGGAGCATCTCTTGTTATAGAAGACAAACATTAAAAATGGTCGGAATTGATTCCGGATTATACCATCTTTTCTCTCTACTTTTCATACAAAAATTGGGTACCTTTACGGTATTTTGATCTTTCTCTTCGCGAATTACATGTAATTGGTATCTTTATTTGTATTTGGGTTTTAAATTTCTTGTATTTTGATGTTCTTTTTCTTGTAAACAATCATGTAATCACCTTTTTGGATTGAATGAAATGTGGTCCGATTGTTGATCAAAAAAAAAAAAAGTCTAATTCAATCACCAGTTATAATTAGTTTAATTAAAATCCACAATTAATAATAATGTACAAAGAGGTAGACATTAGGAAATATAATATGAGGGGATAACTTCATTCGCTATTTTATGACCACATAAAGCCCCAAATTTCCCATCCCTTTTCTAGACGCAATAATAGAGTTCCAGAAGAAAGTGATCAACGACTTATCATTTTACTGATCAGTCAGTGGAGAAAAAAAATAATTGCTTGCTTTTTTTATTGATTGTTGCCTGCTAGTGCTACTGACACATGTGTCACTAAAAAAGAAAACCACCAGTGGAGTTTCATCGAACATGCATCCTCATGATTCTATAATCCAGCCAAACGTGTTATTTACCAAATAAAAGACCAATGCAAAACCAGAAAAGAAAACTGATCAATATTGACTTACAAGTTTTTTTTTCTTTCTTTTTGATAAAAAAGGGCAAGAAAAATGCTCATTCCAGTTGCTTCCATTTAATTTGTTATGATGAGTACGTACTTATCAAGTGAAGAATATATGTCTGCCTAACTAATTAATGGTTTTGACAAATTAATTCTTGCGGTCAAAATGGGACACTGATGACTGATGAGGTCCACATTGATGGGATATTAGACAGTAGCCAGCACCTCTCAAAAAGCAGCTAATGGTCTTCAATCAAGTGACCTTAGAAAAATCTTTGGCGCTCATTTGCAGCACTACCCTCGGCTGCAATTGTATTCAATGCATTAAGAAAAGAATTTACAACATGTTCTTATACAGTGGTGATAGAAGAATAAAAGGAAACAAGATAAAAGAAAATACAGACTAATTACACCAGAATATACATGCAAGCTAACAGAATAATATCGAATAATTCTGTTAGCTCTATACTTGATGGTGCTGAACCTCAAGATGGTGCTGAACACATCTTGAGGTTGTTTATCAAAAATTGTAGCCGAGAACGCAGGGGCTTAGTGAAGAGATCTGCAAGTTGAAATTCCGATCGAACATAAGGAAGAGTAATGGTCTTTTTCTCGAAGTGATGTCGTACAAAGTGACAGTCTATTTTTATATGCTTTGTACGTTCATGGAAGACATCATTATGAGCAATGTGAATAGCATCTTTGTTATCACAATAAAGGGGAGTCGACTCTGTTAAGTAAATTCCCATGTCACCAAGAAGCCATCTTAACCAAACTATTTCAGCAGTAGTGTGTGTCATAGCTCAATACTCAGCTTCAACACTAGACCGAGAAACCATAGATTGTTCTTACTACGCCATGAGATTAAAGAGTTTCCTAGAAACATACAGAATCCAGTGGTAGAACATCTATCTGTAACATCCCCTTCCCAATCTGAGTCGGTGTATGCTCGAAGACGAAGGTCAGATGTGGCAGAAAAATTTAAACCCCGATATAAAGTGCCTTTGATATACCGTATAATTCGATGAACTGCAGCAAAATGAGAGGTACGGGGAGCAGACATGAATTGACTGACGATATGGACATCATAGATAATATCTGGCCATGTAATCGTCAGATAGCTAAGACTACCAACAAGCTGATGGTACAAAGTTGGATTGGGAAGAACTTTTCCATCAGTGTGATTGAGTTTGACATTCACCTCAAGAGGCGTTTCTACAACTTCGTTATCGGTTAAACCAGCACGAAGAATAATTTCAGATGCATATTTAACTTGAGATATGAAATACCCATCAGGTAATTTATCAACTTCTATACCAAGAAAGTATCTTAAAGACCCAAGATCTTTCATTTCAAAACATGAATGGAAGTGAGATTTTAGAGCAATGATACCTTCTGTGTCACTACATGTTATTACCATGTCATCAACATATAAGAGAATAAGTACCAGGAGCTTCTTTGATCTTCTAAAAAACATTGTCGAGTCAGATGGACTTTTAGTGAATCCATACTGAAGAATAGGTGTGGAGAATTATGGGAGAAAATCGCCTCTGCCGAATTTGGTAAATTCGATGGTGGAGAGACTAGTTTAAACCCTTAAACAAATATGCTGCACGTGAGCACTTTTGATTCGAGATGTCAATCTGTATAATTCTGGCCTAAACCAAGAAAATGGCAGTTCCAGATTTTCTTCGGTCACAAAGTGGGGGAGAAGGGTTTATTTGGGGAGGATAGCGAAGAAGGGTTATGAGACCATAGAGTTCTGTCTATGTAGTATCTCTACTTGTATCAGAAGTGTAGAAGCTTGCTAGCAATGGAATCTTTGATAGAGAGAGCTTGCAAAGTTGCTATCTGATAGTATTGTATTTTGCCTGACTGTGTTTTGGCAGAATATGTGAGACCTATTTATAAAAGTGATATTGAACGTACCCTGGCCTCATTAAGGAATTAAGTAAATGTGCCAATTAATCAGAGGAAGTGGAAACCGTTTGTCGCTTTATGGTGAAAACGCTTTCACCATAAATTTCCTTATTTAATTGACCGTATTCATTACTTTGCACGCCGTTCTTATTGTGAGCGCAGTGTACGCTACACGCTATGACCGCCAAACCAAAACCTTTAGAAAGCATCCCCCAGTTTGTGTTGATGTCTCGAGAGTGGGCGCAAGTGGCAATGCCAAAGTTGCTAGTGAAGCGTTACGGCATGTGCCAATGGCTTGTGCGGGATATCTCGACCGCAAGTTGTACTTTGAGCGTGGATGGCAATGCCAAAGTCTCTTGGTGGAGAATTTGGCATGTGCCAATGGCATGTGAGGAATGCCTTGGCCGCAAGTTACACTTTGAGTGTGAATGGAAATGCCAAATTCGCTAGTGGGGCATGTGTGGCATGTACCAATGGCATATGCGAAATGCCTTGGAAATTGGATAGCAGGTTGGGGATGAAAGTAGCTAGTGGTAACGTGTTGGAATGTGCCAATGGCACACACGACCACCTTGGCCAAGTTGCGGGCGCTACAACTGGGTAGCGTCTTGGAATAGAAAGTGGCTAGTGATAACGTGTTGGCATGTGCCAATGGCACGCACGGCCACCTTGGCCAAGTTTCGGGCGCTACAACTGGGTAGCAGCTTAGAATAGAAAGTGGCAAGTGGTAACGTGTTGGCATGTGCCAGTGGAACGCACGGCCACCTTGGCCAAGTTGCGGGTGCTACAACTAGGTGGGAGCTTAGAATAGAAAGTGGCTAGTGGTAACCTGTTAGCATGTGTCAATGGCACGCACGGACACCTAGGCTAAGTTGTGGGCGCTACAACTGGGTAGCGGCTTAGAGTAGAATGGGGCTAGTGGTAACGTGTTGGCATGTGCCAATGACATGCACGGCCACCTTGGCCAATTCGCGGGCGCTACAACTGGGTAGCGGCTTAGAGTAGAAAGTGGCTAGTGGTAACGTGTTGGCATGTGCCAATGGCACGCGCGGCCACCTAGGCCAAGTTACGGGCGCTACAACCGGGTAGTGGCTTAGAATAGAAAGTGGCTAGTGGTAACGTGTTAGCATGTGCCAATGGCACGCACGGCCCCCTAGGCCAAGTTACGGGCGCTACAACCGGGTAGTGGCTTAGAATAGAAAGTGGCTAGTGGTAACGTGTTGGCATGTTCCAATGGCATGCACGGCCCCCTAGGCCAAGTTTTGGGCACTACAACTGGGTAGTGGCTTAGAATAGAAAGTGGCTAGTGGTAACGTGATCGCATGTGCCAATGGCACGCACGGCCACCTTAGCGAAGTCGCGGGTGCTACAACTGGGTAGCGGCTAAGAATAGAAAGTGGCTAGTGGTAACGTGTTGTCATGTGCCAATGGGAGACACGGCCACCTAGGCCAAGTTGCGGGCGCTACAACTGGGTAGTGGCTTAGAATAGAAAGTGTCTAGTGGTAACGTGTTGGCATGTGCCAATGGAATGCACGGCCACCTAGGCCAAGTTGCGGGTGCTACAACTTGGTAGCGGCGAAGAATATAAAGTGGCTAGTGGTAACATGTTGGCATGTTCTAATGGCATGCACGGCCACCTTAGCGAAGTCGCGGGTGCTACAACTGGGTAGCGGCTTAGAATAGAAAGTGGCTAGTGGTAACGTGTTGTGGCACGCGCGGCCACCTAGGCCAAGTTACGGGCGCTATAACCGGGTAGTGGATTAGAATAGAAAGTGTCTACTGGTAACGTGTTAGCATGTGCCAATGGAACGCATGGCCCCCTAGGCCAAGTGACGGGCGCTACAACCAGGTAATGGCTTAGAATAGAAAGTGGCTAGTGGTAATGTGTTGGCATGTTCCAATGGCACACACGGCCCCCTAGGCCAAGTTGCGGGCACTATAACTGGGTAGCATCTTAGAATAGAAAGTGGCTAGTGATAACGTGTTGGCATGTGCAAATGGCACGCACGGCCACCTAGGCCAAGTTGCGGGAGCTACAACCGGGTAGTGGCTTAGAATAAAAAGTGGCTAGTGGTAACGTGTTAGCATATGCCAATGGCACGCTCGGCCCCCTAGGACAAGTTACGGGCGCTACAACCGGGTAGTGGCTTAGAATAAAAAGTGGCTAGTGGTAACCTGTTAGCATGTGTCAATGGCACGCACGGACACCTAGGCTAAGTTGTGGGCGCTACAACTGGGTAGCGGCTTAGAGTAGAATGGGGCTAGTGGTAACGTGTTGGCATGTGCCAATGACATGCACGGCCACCTTGGCCAATTCGCGGGCGCTACAACTGGGTAGCGGCTTAGAGTAGAAAGTGGCTAGTGGTAACGTGTTGGCATGTGCCAATGGCACGCACGGCCACCTAGGCCAAGTTACGGGTGCTACAACCGGGTAGTGGCTTAGAATAGAAAGTGGCTAGTGGTAACGTGTTAGCATGTGCCAATGGCACGCACGGCCCCCTAGGCCAAGTTACGGGCGCTACAACCGGGTAGTGGCTTAGAATAGAAAGTGGCTAGTGGTAACGTGTTGGCATGTTCCAATGGCATGCACGGACCCCTAGGCCAAGTTTCGGGCACTACAACTGGGTAGTGGCTTAGAATAGAAAGTGGCTAGTGGTAACGTGATCGCATGTGCCAATGGCACGCACGGCCACCTTAGCGAAGTCGCGGGTGCTACAACTGGGTAGCGGCTAAGAATAGAAAGTGGCTAGTGGTAACGTGTTGTCATGTGCCAATGGCACGCACGGCCACCTAGGCCAAGTTGCGGGCGCTAAAACTGGGTAGCGGCTTAGAATAGAAAGTGTCTAGTGGTAACGTGTTGGCATGTGCCAATGGAATGCACGGCCACCTAGGCCAAGTTGAGGGTGCTACAACTTGGTAGCGGCGAAGAATAGAAAGTGGCTAGTGGTAACATGTTGGCATGTTCCAATGGCATGCACGGCCACCTTAGCGAAGTCGCGGGTGCTACAACTGGGTAGCGGCTTAGAATAGAAAGTGGCTAGTGGTAACGTGTTGTGGCATGCGCGGCCACCTAGGCCAAGTTACGGGCGCTATAACCGGGTAGTGGATTAGAATAGAAAGTGGCTACTAGTAACGTGTTAGCATGTGCCAATGGCACGGATGGCCCCCTAGGCCAAGTTACGGGCGCTACAACCAGGTAATGGCTTAGAATAGAAAGTGGCTAGTGGTAATGTGTTGGCATGTTCCAATGGCACACACGGCCCCCTAGGCCAAGTTGCGGGCACTATAACTGGGTAGCATCTTAGAATAGAAAGTGGCTAGTGGTAACGTGTTGGCATGTGCAAATGGCACGCACGGCCACCTAGGCCAAGTTGCGGGAGCTACAACCGGGTAGTGGCTTAGAATAAAAAGTGGCTAGTGGTAACGTGTTAGCATATGCCAATGGCACGCACGGCCCCCTAGGACAAGTTACGGGCGCTACAACCGGGTAGTGGCTTAGAATAGAAAGTGGCTAGTGGTAACGTGTTGGCATGTTCCAATCGCACGCACGGACCCCTAGGCCAAGTTGCGGGCACTACAACTGGGTAGCGGCTTATAATAGAAAGTGGCTAGTGGTAACGTGTTGGCATGTGCCAATGGCATGCACGGCCACCTAGGCCAAGTTGCGGGAGCTACAACTGGGTAGCGGCTTAGAATAGAAAGTGGCTAATGGTAACGTGTTGGCATGTGCCAATGGCACGCACGGCCACCTTAGCCAAGTCGCGGGTGCTACAACTGGGTAGCGGCTAAGAATAGAAAGTGGCTAGTGGTAACGTGTTGTCATGTGCCAATGGAACACACGACCACTTAGGCCAAGTTGCGGGCGCTACAACTGGGTAGCGGCTTAGAATAGAAAGTGGCTAGTGGTAACGTGTTGGCATGTGCCAATGGCATGCATGACCACCTAGGCCTAGTTGCGGGTGCTACAACTGGGTAGCGGCGTAGAATAGAAAGTGGCTAGTGGTAACGTGTTGGCATGTGCCAGTGGCACGCACGACCACCTTGGAAAAGTTGCGGGTGCTACAACTAGGTTGGAGCTTAGAATAGAAAGTGGCTAGTGGTAACGTGTTAGCATGTATCAATGGCACGCACGGCCACCTAGGCCAAGTTGTCGGCGCTACAACTGGGTAGTGGCTTAGAGTAGAAAGTGGCTATTGGTAACGTGTTGGCATGTGCCAATGGCACGCACGGCCACCTTAGCCAAGTCGCGGGCTCTATAACTGGGTAGCGGATTAGAATAGAAAGTGGCTAGTGGTAACGTGTTGGCATGTGCCAATGACATGCACGGCCACCTTGGCCAAGTCGCGGGCGCTACAACTGGGTTGCGGCTTAGAATATAAAGTGGCTAGTGGTAACGTGTTGTCATGTGCCAATGGCACACACGTCCCCCTAGGCCAAGTTGTGGGCGCTACAACTGGGTAGCGGCTTAGAATAGAAAGTGGCTAGTGGTAACGTGTTGGCATGTGCCAGTGGCACGCACGGCCACCTTGGACAAGTTGCGGGTGCTACAACTAGGTAGGAGCTTAGAATAGAAAGTGGCTAGTGGTAACGTGTTAGCATGTGTCAATGGCACGCACGGCCACCTAGGCCAAGTTGTGGGCGCTACAACTGGGTAGCGGCTTAGAATAGAAAGTGGCTAGTGGTAACGTGTTGGCATGTGCCAATGGCACGCGCGGCCACCTAGGCCAAGTTGCAGGCGCTACAACTGGGTAGCGGCATAGAATATAAAGTGGCTAGTGGTAACGTGTTGGCATGTACCAATGGCACTCACGGCCACCTTAGCCAAGTCGCGGGCTCTATAACTGGGTAGCGGCTTAGAATAGAAAGTGGCTAGTGGTAACGTGTTGGCATGTGCCAATGACATGCACGGCCACCTTGGCCAAGTCGCGGGCGCTACAACTGGGTAGCGGCTTAGAATAGAAAGTGGCTAGTGGTAACGTGTTAGCATGTTCCAATGGCACACACGTCCCCCTAGGCCAAGTTGCGGGCGCTACAACTGGGTAGCGGGTTAGGATAAAAAGTGGCTAGTGGTAACGTGTTGGCATGTGCCAGTGGCACGCACGGCCACCTTGGCCAAGTTGCGGGTGCTACAACTAGGTAGGAGATTAGAATAGAAAGTGGCTAGTGGTAACGTGTTAGCATGTGTCAATGGCACGCACGGCCACCTAGGCCAAGTTGTGTGCGCCACAACTGGGTAGCGGTTTAGAGTATAAAGTGGCTAGTGGTAACGTGTTGGCATGTGCCAATGGCACGCGCGGCCACCTAGGCCAAGTTACGAGCTCTACAACCGGGTAGTGGATTAGAATATAAAGTGGCTAGTGGTAACGTGTTAGCATGTGCCAATGCCACAGACGGCCCCCTAGGCCAAGTTACGGGCGCTACAACCGGGTAGTGGCTTAGAATAGAAAATGGCTAGTGGTAACCTGTTGGGATGTTCCAATGGCACACACGGCCCCCTAGGCCAAGTTGCGGGCACTACAACTGTATAGCTGCTTAGAATAGAAAGTGGCTAGTGGTAACGTGTTGGCATGTGCCAATGGCACGCACGGCCACCTAGGCCAAGTTGCGGGAGATACAACTGGGTAGCGGCTTAGAATAGAAAGTGGCTAGTGGTAACGTGTTGGCATGTGCCAATGGCATGCACGGCCACCTTAGCGAAGTCGAGAGTGCTACAACTGGGTAGCGGCTTAGAATAGAAAGTGGCAAGTGGTAACGTGTTGTCATGTGCCAATGGCACACACGGCCACCTAGGCCAAGTTGCGGGCGCTACAACTGGGTAGCGGCTTAGAATAGAAAGTGGCTAGTGGTAACGTGTTGGCATGAGCCAATGGCACGCACGGCCACCTTAGCCAAGTTGTGGGCGCTATAACTGGGTAGCGGCTTAGAATAGAAAGTGGCTAGTGGTAACGTGATGGCATGTGCCAATGGCATGCACGGCCACCTAGGCCAAGTTGCGGGTGCTACAACTGGGTAGCGGCGTAGAATAGAAAGTGGCTAGTGGTAACGTGTTGGCATGTGCCAATGGCACGCACGACCACCTTAGCCAAATCGCGGGTTCTATAACTCGGTAGTGGCTTAGAATAGAAAGTGGCTAGTGGTAACATGTTGGCATGTGCCAATGACATGCACTACCACCTTGGCCAAGTCGCGGGCGCTACAACTGGGTAGTGGCTTAGAATAGAAAGTGGCTAGTGGTAACGTGTTGGCATGTGCCAATGGCACGCACGTCCACCTAGGCCAAGTTGCGGGCGCTACAACTGGGTAGCGGCTTAGAATAGAAAGTGGCTAGTGGTAACGTGTTTGCATGTGCCAATGGCACGCACGGCCACCTTAGCCAAGTCACGGGCACTACAACTGGGTAGCGGCTTAGGATAGAAAGTGGCTAGTGGTAACGTGTTGGCATGTGCCAATGGCACACACGGCCACCTTGGCCAAGTCGCGGGCGCTACAACTAGGTAGCGGCTTAGAATAGAAAGTGGCTAGTGGTAACGTGTTGGCATGTGCCAATGGCACGCACGGCCACCTAGGCCAAGTTGCGGGCGCTACAACTGGGTAGCGGCTTGGAATAGAAAGTGGCTAGTGGTAACGTGTTGGCATGTGCCAATGGCACGCACGGCCACCTTAGCCAAGTTGCGGGCGCTACAACTAGGTAGCGGCTTAGAATAGAAAGTGGCTAGTGGTAACGTGTTGGCATGTGCCAATGGCACGCACGGCCACCTAAGCCAAGTTGTGGGCGCTACAACTGGGTAGCGGCTTAGAATAGAAAGTGGCTAGTGGTAACGTGTTGGCATGTGCCAATGGCATGCACGGCCACCTAGGCCAAGTTACATGCGCTACAACTGGGTAGTGGCTTAGAATAGAAAGTGGCTAGTGGTAACGTGTTGGCATGTGCCAATGGCACACAGGGCCCCCTAGGCCAAGTTACAGGCGCTACAACTGGGTAGAGGCTTAGAATAAAAAGTGGCTAGTGGTAACGTGTTAGAATATGCCAATGGCACGCTCGGCCCCCTAGGACATGTTACGGGCGCTACAACTGGGTAGTGGCTTAGAATAGAAAGTGGCTAGTGGTAACGTGTTGGCATGTTCCAATGGCACGCACGGCCACCTAGGCCAAGTTGCGGGCACTACAACTGGGTAGCGGCTTAGAATAGAAAGTGGCTAGTGGTAACGTGTTGGCATGTGCCAATGGCATGCACGGCCACCTAGGCCAAGTTGCGGGCGCTACAACCGGGTAGCGGCTTAGAATAGAAAGTGGCTAGTGGTAACGTGTTGGCATGTGCCAATGGCACGCACGGCCCCCTAGGCCAAGTTGCGGGCGCTACAACTGGGTAGCGGCTAAGAATAGAAAGTGGCTAGTGGTAACGTGTTGTCATGTGCCAATGGAACACACGGCCACCTAGGCCAAGTTGCGGGCCCTATAACTGGGTAGCGGCTTAGAATAGAAAGTGGCTAGTGGTAACGTGTTGGCATGTTCCAATGGCACGCACGGCCACCTAGGCCAAGTTGCGGGCGCTACAACTGGGTAGCGGCTTAGAATAGAAAGTGGCTAGTGGTAACGTGTTGGCATGTGCCAATGGCACGCACGACCACCTTGGAAAAGTTGCGGGTGCTACAACTAGGTTGGAGCTTAGAATAGAAAGTGGCTAGTGGTAACGTGTTGGCATGTGTCAATGGCATGCACGGCCACCTAGGCCAAGTTGTGGGCGCTACAACTGGTAGCGGCTTAGAATAGAAAGTGGCTAGTGGTAACGTGTTGGCATGTGCCAATGGCACGCACGGCCACCTTAGCCAAGTCGCGGGCGCTATAACTGGGTAGCGGCTTAGAATAGAAAGTGGCTAGTGGTAACGTGTTGGCATGTGCCAATGACATACACGGCCACCTTGGCCAAGTCGCTGGGTGCTACAACCTGGGTAGCGGCTTAGAATAGAAAGTGGCTAGTGGTAACGTGTTGGCATGTGCCAATGGCACACACGTCCACCTAGGCCAAGTTGTGGGCGCTACAACTGGGTAGCGGCTTAGAATAGAAAGTGGCTAGTGGTAACGTGTTGGCATGTGCCAATGGCACGCACGGCCACCTTGGCCAAGTTGCGGGCACTACAACTGGGTAGCGGCTTAGAATAGAAAGTGGCTAGTGGTAACGTGTTGGCATGTGCCAATGGCACGCACGGCCACCTAGGCCAAGTTGTGGGCGCTACAACTGGGTAGCGGCTTAGAATAGAAAGTGGCTAGTGGTAACGTGTTGGCATGTGCCAATGGCACGCACGACCACCTAGGCCAAGTTACGGGCGCTACAACTGGGTAGCGGCTTAGAATATAAAGTGGCTAGTGGTAACGTGTTGGCATGTGCCAATGGCACGAATGGCCACCTTAGGCCAAGTTGTGGGAACTACAACTGGGTAGCGGCTTAGAATAGAAAGTGGCTAGTGGTAACGTGTTGGCATGTGCCAATGGCACGCACGACCACCTTGGCCAAGTTGCGGGCGCTACAACTGGGTAGCGGCTTAGAATAGAAAGTGGCTAGTGGTAACGTGTTGGCATGTGCCAATGGCACGCACGGCCACCTAGGCCAAGTTGTGTGCGCCACAACTGGGTAGCGGTTTAGAGTATAAAGTGACTAGTGGTAACGTGTTGGCATGTGCCAATGGCACGCACGGCCACCTAGGCCAAGTTACGGGCGCTACAACCGGGTAGTGGCTTAGAATATAAAGTGGCTAGTGGTAACGTGTTGGCATGTGCCAATGGCACGCACGGCCCCTAGGCCAAGTTGCGGGCGCTACAACCGGGTAGTGTCTTAGAATAGAAAGTGGCTAGTGGTAACGTGTTGGCATGTTCCAATGGCACACACGGCCACCTAGGCCAAGTTGCGGGCACTACAACTGTATAGCGGCTTAGAATAGAAAGTGGCTAGTGGTAACGTGTTGGCATGTGCCAATGGCACGCACGGCCACCTAGGCCAAGTTGCGGGCGCTACAACTGGGTAGCGGCTTAGAATAGAAAGTGGCTAGTGGTAACGTGTTGGCATGTGCCAATGGCATGCACGGCCACCTTAGCCAAGTCGCGGGTGCTACAACTGGGTAGCGGCTTAGAATAGAAAGTGGCTAGTGGTAACGTGTTGTCATGTGCCAATGGCACACACGGCCACCTAGGCCAAGTTGCGGGCGCTACAACTGGGTAGCGGCTTAGAATAGAAAGTGGCTAGTGGTAACGTGTTGGCATGAGCCAATGGCACGCACGGCCACCTTAGCCAAGTTGTGGGCGCTATAACTGGGTAGCGGCTTAGAATAGAAAGTGGCTAGTGGTAACGTGTTGGCATGTGCCAATGGCATGCACGGCCACCTAGGCCAAGTTACGGGTGCTACAACTGGGTAGCGGCTTAGAATAGAAAGTGGCTAGTGGTAACGTGTTGGCATGTGCCAATGGCACGCACGACCACCTTAGCCAAGTTGCGGTATCTACAACTGGGTAGCGGCTTAGAATAGAAAGTGGCTAGTGGTAACGTGTTGGCATGTGCCAATGGCATGCACTACCACCTTGGCCAAGTTGCGGGCGCTATAACTGGGTAGCGGCTTAGAATAGAAAGTGGCTAGTGGTAACGTGTTGGCATGTGCCAATGGCACGCACGGCCACCTAGGCCAAGTCACGGGCGCTACAACTGGGTAGCGGCTTAGAATAGAAAGTGGCTAGTGGTAACGTGTTGGCATGTGCCAATGGCACGCACGCCCACCTTGGCCAAGTTGCGGGCGCTACAACTGGGTAGCGGCTTAGAATAGAAAGTGGCTAGTGGTAACGTGTTGACATGTGCCAATGGCACACACGGACACCTAGGCCAAGTTGCGGGCGCTACAACTGGGTAGCGGCTTAGAATAGAAAGTGGCTAGTGGTAACGTGTTGGCATGTGCCAATGGCACGCACGGCCACCTTAGCCATGTTGCGGGAGCTACAACTGGGTAGCGGATTAGAATAGAAAGTGGCTAGTTGTAACATGTTGGCATGTGCCAATGGCACGCACGGCCACCTAGGCCAAGTTGCGGGTGCTACAACTAGGTAGCGGCTTAGAATAGAAAGTGGCTAGTGGTAACGTGTTGGCATGTGCCAAAGGCACGCACGGCTACCTTAGCCAAGTCGCGGGCGCTACAACTTGGTAGCGGCTTAGAATAGAAAGTGTCTAGTGGTAACGAGTTGGCATGTGCCAATGGCACGCACGGCCACCTAAGACAAGTTGTGGGCGCTACAACTGGGTAGCGGCTTAGAATAGAAAGTGGCTAGTGGTAACGTGTTGGCATGTGCCAATGGCATGCACGGCCACCTAGGCCAAGTTACATGCGCTACAACCGAGTAGTGGCTTAGAATAGAAAGTGGCTAGTGGTAACGTGTTGGCATGTGCCAATGGCACACACGGCCACCTAGGCCAAGTTACGGGCGCTACAACTGGGTAGAGGCTTAGAATAGAAAGTGGCTAGTGGTAACGTGTTAGCATGTTCCAATGGCACACACGAACCCCTAGACCAAGTTGCGGGCGCTACAACTGGGTAGCGGCTTAGAATAGAAAGTGGCTAGTGGTAACGTGTTGGCATGTGCCAATTGCACACACGTCCACCTGTGCCAAGTTGCGGGCGCTACAACTGGGTGGTGGTTTAGAATAAAAGGTGGCTAGTGGTAACGTGTTGGCATGTGCCAATGGCACACACGGCCCCCTAGGCCAAGTTACGGGCGCTACAACTGGGTAGCGGCTTAGAATAGAAAGTGGCTAGTGGTAACGTGTTGGCATGTGCCAATGGCACACACGGACCCCTAGGCCAAGTTGCGGGCTCTACCACTGGGTAGCGGCATAGAATATAAAGTGGCTAGTGGTAACGTGTTGGCATGTGCCAATGGCACTCACGGCCACCTTAGCCAAGTCGCGGGCTCTATAACTGGGTAGCGGCTTAGAATAGAAAGTGGCTAGTGGTAACGTGTTGGCATGTGCCAATGACATGCACGGCCACCTTGGCCAAGTCGCAGGCGCTACAACCGGGTAGTGGATTAGAATATAAAGTGGCTAGTGGTAACGTGTTAGCATGTGCCAATGCCACAGACGGCCCTCTAGGCCAAGTTACGGGCGCTACAACCGGGTAGTGGCTTAGAATAGAAAGTGGCTAGTGGTAACGTGTTGGCATGTTCCAATGGAACACACGGCCCCCTAGGCCAAGTTGCGGGCACTACAACTGTATAGCTGCTTAGAATAGAAAGTGGCTAGTGGTAACGTGTTGGCATGTGCCAATGGCACGGACGGCCACCTAGGCCAAGTTGCGGGAGATACAACCGGGTAGCGGCTTAGAATAGAAAGTGGCTAGTGGTAACGTGTTGGCATGTGCCAATGGCATGCACGGCCACCTTAGCCAAGTCGCGGGTGCTACAACTGGGTAGCGGCTTAGAATAGAAAGTGGCTAGTGGTAACGTGTTGTCATGTGCCAATGGCACACACGGCCACCTAGGCCAAGTTGCGGGCGCTACAACTGGGTAGCGGCTTAGAATAGAAAGTGGCTAGTGGTAACGTGTTGGCATGAGCCAATGGCATGCACGACCACCTTAGCCAAGTTGTGGGCGCTATAACTGGGTAGCGGCTTAGAATAGAAAGTGGCTAGTGGTAACGTGATGGCATGTGCCAATGGCACGCACGGCCACCTAGGCCAAGTTACGGGTGCTACAACTGGGTAGCGGCTTAGAATAGAAAGTGGCTAGTGGTAACGTGTTGGCATGTGCCAATGGCACGCACGACCACCTTAGCCAAGTCGCGGGTTCTATAACTCGGTAATGGTTTAGAATAGAAAGTGGCTAGTGGTAACGTGTTGGCATGTGCCAATGACACGCACGACCACCTTGGCCAAGTCGCGGGCGCTACAACTGGGTAGCGGCTTAGAATAGAAAGTGGCTAGTGGTAACGTGTTGGCATGTGCCAATGGCACGCACGTCCACCTAGGCCAAGTTGCGGGCGCTACAACCGGGTAGCGGCTTAGAATAGAAAGTGGCTAGTGGTAACGTGTTGGCATGTGCCAATGGCACGCACGGCCACCTTAGCCAAGTCACGGGCACTACAACTGGGTAGCGGCTTAGAATAGAAAGTGGCTAGTGGTAACGTGTTGGCATGTGCCAATGGCACACACGGCCACCTTGGCCAAGTTGCGGGCGCTACAACTAGGTAGCGGCTTAGAATAGAAAGTGGCTAGTGGTAACGTGTTGGCATGTGCCAATGGCACACACGGACACCTAGGCCAAGTTGCGGGCGCTACAACTGGGTAGCGGCTTAGAATAGAAAGTTGCTAATGGTAACGTGTTGGCATGTGCCAATGGCACGCACGGCCACCTTATCCATGTTGCGGGCGCTACAACTGGGTAGCGGATTAGAATAGAAAGTGGCTAGTGGTAACGTGTTGGCATGTGCCAATGGCACGCACGGCCACCTAGGCCAAGTTGCGGGTGCTACAACTAGGTAGCGGCTTAGAATAGAAAGTGGCTAGTGGTAACGTGTTGGCATGTGCCAATGGCACGCACGGCCACCTAGGCCAAGTTGCGGGAACAACAACTTGGTAGCGGCTTAGAATAGAAAGTGTCTAGTGGTAACGTGTTGGCATGTGCCAATGGCACGCACGGCCACCTAAGACAAGTTGTGGGCGCTACAACTGGGTAGCGGCTTAGAATAGAAAGTGGCTAGTGGTAACGTGTTGGCATGTGCCAATGGCACGCACGGCCACCTAGGCCAAGTTACATGCTCTACAACCGAGTAGTGGCTTAGAATAGAAAGTGGCTAGTGGTAACGTGTTGGCATGTGCCAATGGCACACAGGGCCCCCTAGGCCAAGTTACAGGCGCTACAACTGGGTAGTGGCTTAGAATAGAAAGTGGCTAGTGGTAACGTGTTGGCATGTTCCAATGGCACGCACGGCCCCCTATACCAAGTTGCGGGCGCTACAACTGGGTAGCGGCTTAGAATAGAAAGTGGCTAGTGGTAACGTGTTGGCATGTGCCAATGGCACACACGTCCACCTAGGCCAAGTTGCGGGCGCTACAACTAGGTGGTGGTTTAGAATAAAAGGTGGCTAGTGGTAACGTGTTGGCATGTGCCAATGGCACACACGGCCCCCTAGGCCAAGTTACAGGCGCTACAACTGGGTAGCGGCTTAGAATAGAAAGTGGCTAGTAATAACGTGTTAGCATGTGCCAATGGCACACACGGACCCCTAGGCCAAGTTGCGGGCGCTACAACTGGGTAGCGACTTAGAATAGAAAGTGGCTAGTGGTAACGTGTTGGCATGTGCCAATTGCACACACGGCCACTTGTACCAATTTGCGGGAGCTACAACTGGGTGGTGGCTTAGAATAGAAGGTGGCTAGTGGTAACGTGTTGGCATGTGCCAATGGCACGCACGGCCACCTTAGACAAGTTGCGGGCGCTACAACTGGGTAGCGGCTTAGAATAGAAAGTGGTTTGTGGTAACATGTTGGCATGTGCCAGTGGCACGCACGGCCACCTTGGCCAAGTTGCGGGTGCTACAATTAGGCAGGAGATTAGAATAGAAAGTGGCTAGTGGTAACGTGTTGGCATGTGCCAATTGCACACACGGCCACCTGTGCCAAGTTGCGGGCGCTACAACTGGGTGGTGGCTTAGAATAGACGGTGGCTAGTGGTAACGTGTTGGCATGTGCCAATGGCACGCACGACCACCTTAGCCAAGTTGCGGGCGCTACAACTGGGTAGCGGCTTATAATAGAAAGTGGCTAGTGGTAACGTGTTGGCATGTGCCAATGGCACGCATGGCCACCTTTGCCAAGTCTGGGGCGCTACAACATGGTAGCGGCTTAGAATAGAAAGTGGCTAGTGGTAACGTGTTGGCATGTGCCAATGGCACGTACGGCCACCTTGGCCAAGTCGCGGGCGCTACAACTGGGTAGCGTCGTAGAATCGAAAGTGACTAGTGGTAACGTGTTGGCATGTGCCAATGGAACGCACGGCCCCCTTAGCCAAGTCGCGGGCGCTATAACTGGGTAGCGGCTAAGAATAGAAAGTGGCTAGTGGTAACGTGTTGGCATGTGCCAATGGCACGCACGGCCACCTTGGCCAAGTCGCGGGTGCTACAACTGGGTAGCGGCTTAGAGTAGAAAGTGGCTAGTGGTAACATGTTGGTATGTGCCAATGGCACGGGCGGCCACCTAGGCCAAGTTACGGGCGCTACACCCGCGTAGTGGCTTAGAATAGAAAGTGGCTAGTGGTAACGCGTTGGCATGTGCCAATGGCACGCATGCACCCCTAGTCCAAGTTGCGGGCGCTACAACTGGGTAGTGGATTACAATAGAAAGTGGCTAGTGGTAACGTGTTGGCATGTGCCAATGGCACACACGGCCACCTAGGCCAAGTTGTGGGCGCTACAACTGGGTAGTGGCTTAGAATAGAAAGTGGCTAGTGGTAACGTGTTGGCATGTTCCAATGGCACTCACGGCCACCTTACCCAAGTTGCGGGCGCTAAAACTTGGTAGCGGCTTAGAATATAAAGTGGTTAGTGGTAACGTGTTCGCATGTGCCAATGGCACGCACGGCCACCTTAGCGAAGTCGCGGGTGCTACAACTGGGTAGCGGCTTAGAATAGAAAGTGGCTAGTGGTAACGTGTTGGCATGTGCCAATGGCACGCACGGCCACCTAGGCCAAGTTGCGGGCGCTACAACTGGGTAGCGTCTTAGAATAGAAAGTGGCTAGTGGTAACGTGTTGGCATGTGCCAATGGCACGCACGGCCACCTAGGCCAAGTTGTAGGCGCTACAACTGGGTAGCGGCTTAGAATAGAAAGTGGCTAGTGGTAACGTGTTGGCATGTGCCAATGGCCTGCACGACCACCTTAGAGAAGTCGCGGGTGCTATAACTGGGTAGCGGCTTAGAATAGAAAGTGGCTAGTGGTAACGTGTTGTCATGTGCCAATGGCACACGCGGCCACCTAGGCCAAGTTATGGGCGCTACAACCGGGTAGTGGCTTAGAATAGAAAGTGGCTAGTGGTAACATGTTAGCATGTGCCAATGGCACGCATGGCCCCCTAGGCCAAGTTACGGGCGCTACAACCGGGTAGTGGCTTAGAATAGAAAGTGGCTAGTGGTAACGTGTTTGCATGTTCCAATGGCACACACGACCCCCTAGGCCAAGTTACGGGCACTACAACTGGGTAGCGGCTTAGAATAGAAAGTGGCTAGTGGTATTGTGTTGGCATGTGCCAATGGCACGCACGGCCACCTAGGCCAAGTTGCGGGAGCTACAACTGGGTAGCGGCTTAGAATAGAAAGTGGCTAGTGGTAACGTGTTGGCATGTGCCAATGGCACGCACGGCCCCCTAGGCCAAGTTATGGGCGCTACAACCGGGTAGTGACTTAGAATAGAAAGTGGCTAGTGGTAACGTGTTGGCATGTTCCAATGGCACGCACGGCCACCTAGGCCAAGTTGCGGGCACTACAACTGGGTAGCGGCTTAGAATAGAAAGTGGCTAGTGGTAACGTGTTGGCATGTGCCAATGGCACGCACGGCCACCTAGGCCATGTTACGGGCGCTACAACTGGGTAGTGGCTTAGAATAGAAAGTGGCTAGTGGTAACGTGTTGGCATGTTCCAATGGAACGCACGGCCCCCTAGGCAAAAATGCGGGCACTACAACTGGGTAGCGGCTTAGAATAGAAAGTGACTTGTGGTAACGTGTTGGCATGTGCCAATGGCACGCACGGCCACCTAGGCCAAGTTGCGGGCGCTACAACTGGGTAGCGGCTTAGAATAGAAAGTGGCTAGTGGTAACGTGTTGGCATGTTCCAATGGCACGCACGGCCACCTAGGCCAAGTTGCGAGCACTACAACTGGGTAGCGGCTTAGAATAGAAAGTGGCTAGTGGTAACGTGTTGGCATGTGCCAATGGCACGCACGGCCACCTAGGCCAAGTTACGGGCGCTACAACCGGGTAGTGGCTTAGAATAGAAAGTGGCTAGTGGTAACGTGTTGGCATGTTCCAATGGCACGCACGGCCCCATAGGCAAAAATGCGGGCGCTACAACCGGGTAGCGGCTTAGAATAGAAAGTGGCTAGTGGTAACGTGTTGGCATGTGCCAATGGCACGCACGGCCACCTAGGCCAAGTTGCGGGCGCTACAACTGGGTAGCGGCTTAGAATAGAAAGTGGCTAGTGGTAACGTGTTGGCATGTTCCAATGGTACGCACTGCCACCTATGCCAAGTTGCGGGCACTACAACTGGGTAGCGGCTTAGAATAGAAAGTGGCTAGTGGTAACGTGTTGGCATGTGCCAATGGCACGCACGGCCACCTAGGCCAAGTTGAGGGAGCTACAACTGGGTAGCGGCTTAGAATAGAAAGTGGCTAGTGGTAACGTGTTGGCATGTGCCAATGGCACGCACGACCACCTTAGCCAAGTTGCGGGCGCTACAACTGGGTAGCGGCTAAGAATAGAAAGTGGATAGTGGTAACGTGTTGTCATGTGCCAATGGCACACACGGCCACCTAGGCCAAGTTGCGGGCGCTACAACTGGGTAGCGGCTTAGAATAGAAAGTGGCTAGTGGTAACGTGTTGGCATGTTCCAATGGCACGCACGGCCACCTAGGCCAAGTTGCGGGTGCTACAACTGGGTAGCGGCTTAGAATAGAAAGTGGCTAGTGGTAACGTGTTGGCATGTTCCAATGGCACGCACGGCTACCTTAGCGAAGTCGCGGGTGCTACAACTGGGTAGCGGCTTAGAATAGAAAGTGGCTAGTGGTAACGTGCTGTGGCACGCGCGTCCACCTAGGCCAAGTTACTGGCGCTACAACCGGGTAGTGGATTAGAATAGAAAGTGGATACTAGTAACGTGTTAGCATGTGCCAATGGCACGCACGGCCACCTAGGCCAAGTTGTGTGCGCCACAACTGGGTAGCGGCTTAGAATAGAAAGTGGCTAGTGGTAACGTGTTGGCATGTGCCAATGGAACACACGCCCACCTAGGCCAAGTTGCGGGCTCTACAAATGGGTAGCATCTTAGAATAGAAAGTGGCTAGTGGTAACGTGTTGGCATGTGCCAATGGCACGCACGGCCACCTAGGCCAAGTTGCGGGAGCTACAACCGGGTAGTGGCTTAGAATAAAAAGTGGCTAGTGGTAACGTGTTGGCATGTGCCAATGGCACGCACGGCCACCTAGGACAAGTTACGGGCGCTACAACCGGGTAGTGGCTTAGAATAGAAAGTGGCTAGTGGTAACATGTTGGCATGTTCCAATGGCACACACGGCCACCTAGGCCAAGTTGCGGGCACTACAACTGGGTAGCGGCTTAGAATAGAAAGTGGCTAGTGGTAACGTGTTGGCATGTGCCAATGGCATGCACGGACACCTAGGCCAAGTTGCGGGCGCTACAACTGGGTAGCGGCTTAGAATAGAAAGTGGCTAGTGGTAACGTGTTGGCATGTGCCAATGGCACGCACGGCCACCTTAGCCAAGTCGCGGGTGCTACAACTAGGTAGCGGCTAAGAATAGAAAGTGGCTAGTGGTAACGTGTTGGCATGTGCCAATGGAACACACGGCCACCTAGGCCAAGTTGCGGGCGCTACAACTGGGTAGCGGCTTAGAATAGAAAGTGGCTAGTGGTAACGTGTTGGCATGTGCCAATGGCATGCACGGCCACCTAGGCCAAGTTGCGGGCGCTACAACTGGGTAGCGGCATAGAATAGAAAGTGGCTAGTGGTAACATGTTAGCATGTGTCAATGGCACGCACGGCCACCTAGGCCAAGTTGTGGGCGCTACAACTGGGTAGCGGCTTAGAATAGAAAGTGGCTAGTGGTAACGTGTTGGCATGTGCCAATGGCACGCACGGCCACCTTAGCCAAGTTGCGGGCTCTATAACTGGGTAGCGGCTTAGAATAGAAAGTGGCTAGTGGTAACGTGTTGGCATGTGCCAATGACATGCACGGCCACCTTGGCCAAGTTGCGGGCGCTACAACTGGGTAGCGGCTTAGAATAGAAAGTGGCTAGTGGTAACGTGTTGGCATGTGCCAATGGCACACACGTCCACCTAGGCCAAGTTGCGGGCGCTACAACTGGGTAGCGGCTTAGAATAGAAAGTGGCTAGTGGTAACGTGTTGGCATGTGCCAATGGCACGCACGGCCACCTTGGCCAAGTTGCGGGCGCTACAACTGGGTAGGAGCTTAGAATAGAAAGTGGCTAGTGGTAACTTGTTGGCATGTGCCAATGGCACGTACGGCCACCTAGGCCAAGTTGTGGGTGCTACAACTGGGTAGCAGCTTAGAATAGAAAGTGGCTAGTGGTAACGTGTTGGCATGTGCCAATGGCACGCACGGCCACCTAGGCCAAGTTGCGGGCGCTATAACTGGGTAGCGGCTTAGAATAGAAAGTGGCTAGTGGTAACGTGTTGGCATGTGCCAATGGCACTCACGGCCACCTTAGCCAAGTTGCGGGCTCTATAACTGGGTAGCGGCTTAGAATAGAAAGTGGCTAGTGGTAACGTGTTGGCATGTGCCAATGGCACGCACGGCCACCTTGGCCAAGTTGCGGGCGCTACAACTGGGTAGCGGCTTAGAATAGAAAGTGGCTAGTGGTAACGTGTTGGCATGTGCCAATGGCACACACGTCCACCTAGGCCAAGTTGCGGGTGCTACAACTGGGTAGCGGCTTAGAATAAAAAGTGGCTAGTGGTAACGTGTTGGCATGTGCCAATGGCACGCACGACCACCTTGGCCAAGTTGCGGGCGCTACAACTAGGTAGGAGCTTAGAATAGAAAGTGGCTAGTGGTAACGTGTTGGCATGTGCCAATGGCACGCACGGCCACCTAGGCCAAGTTGTGTGCGCCACAACTGGGTAGCGGCTTAGAGTATAAAGTGGCTAGTGGTAACGTGTTGGCATGTGCCAATGTCTCGCGCGGCCACCTAGGCCAAGTTACGGGCGCTACAACCGGGTAGTGGATTAGAATATAAAGTGGCTAGTGGTAACGTGTTGGCATGTGCCAATGGCACAGACGGCCCCCTAGGCCAAGTTACGGGCGCTACAACCGGGTAGTGGCTTAGAATAGAAAATGGCTAGTGGTAACGTGTTGGCATGTTCCAATGGCACGCACGGCCACCTATGCCAAGTTGCGGGCACTACAACTGGGTAGCGGCTTAGAATAGAAAGTGGCTAGTGGTAACGTGTTGGCATGTGCCAATGGCACGCACGGCCACCTTAGCCAAGTTGTGGGCGCTATAACTGGGTAGCGGCTTAGAATAGAAAGTGGCTAGTGGTAACATGATGGCATGTGCCAATGGCATGCACGGCCACCTAGGCCAAGTTGCGGGCGCTACAACTGGGTAGCGGATTAGAATAGAAAGTGGTAACGTGTTGGCATGTGCCAATGGCACGCACGACCACCTTAGCCAAGTCGCGGGTTCTATAACTGGGTAGTGGCTTAGAATAGAAAGTGGCTAGTGGTAACGTGTTGGCATGTGCCAATGGCACGCACGGCCACCTTGGCCAAGTCGCGGGCGCTACAACTGGGTAGCGGCTTAGAATAGAAAGTGGCTAGTGGTAACGTGTTGGCATGTGCCAATGGAACACGCGTCCACCTAGGCCAAGTTGCGGGCGCTACAACTGGGTAGCGTCTTAGAATAGAAAGTGGCTAGTGGTAACGTGTTGGCATGTGCCAATGGCATGCACGTCCACCTTAGCCAAGTCACGGGCGCTACAACTGGGTAGCGGCTTAGAATAGAAAGTGGCTAGTGGTAACGTGTTGGCATGTGCCAATGGCACACACGGCCACCTAGGCCAAGTTGCAGGCGCTACAACTGGGTAGCGCTTAGAATAGAAAGTGGCTAGTGGTAACGTGTTGGCATGTGCCAATGGCACGCACGGCCACCTTAGCCAAGTTGTGGGCGCTATAACTGGGTAGCGGCTTAGAATAGAAAGTGGCTAGTGGTAACATGATGGCATGTGCCAATGGCATGCACGGCCACCTAGGCCAAGTTGCGGGCGCTACAACTGGGTAGCGGCTTAAAATAGAAAGTGGCTAGTGGTAACGTGTTGGCATGTGCCAATGGCACGCACGACCACCTTAGCCAAGTCGCGGGTTCTATAACTCGGTAGTGGCTTATAATAGAAAGTGGCTAGTGGTAACGTGTTGGCATGTGCCAATGACATGCACTACCACCTTGGCCAAGTTGCGGGCGCTACAACTGGGTAGCGGCTTAGAATAGAAAGTGGCTAGTGGTAACGTGTTGGCATGTGCCAATGGCACGCGCGGCCACCTAGGCCAAGTTGCGGGCGCTACAACTGGGTAGCGTCTTAGAATAGAAAGTGGCTAGTGGTAACGTGTTGGCATGTGCCAATGGCACGCACGCCCACCTTAGCCAAGTCACGGGCACTACAACTGGGTAGCGTCTTAGAATAGAAAGTGGCTAGTGGTAACGTGTTGGCATGTGCCAATGGCACGCACGGCCACCTTGGCCAAGTCGCGGGCGCTACAACTAGGTAGCGGCTTAGAATAGAAAGTGGCTAGTGGTAACGTGTTGGCATGTGCCAATGGCACACACGGACACCTAGGCCAAGTTGCGGGCGCTACAATTGGTTAGCGGCTTAAAATAGAAAGTTGCTAGTGGTAACGTGTTGGCATGTGCCAATGGCATGCACGGCCACCTTAGCCAAGTTGCGGGAGCTACAACTGGGTAGCGGATTAGAATAGAAAGTGGCTAGTGGTAACGTGTTGGCATGTGCCAATGGCACGCACGGCCACCTAGGCCAAGTTGCGGGTGCTAAAACTAGGTAATGGCGTAGAATAGAAAGTGGCTAGTGGTAACGTGTTGGCATGTGCCAATGGCACGCACGGCCACCTTAGCCAAGTTGCGGGCGCTACAACTAGGTAGCGGCTTAGAATAGAAAGTGTCTAGTGGTAACGTGTTGGCATGTGCCAATGGCACGCACGGCCACCTAAGCCAAGTTGTGGGCGCTACAACTGGGTAGCGGCTTAGAATAGAAAGTGGCTAGTGGTAACGTGTTGGCATGTGCCAATGGCACGCACGGCCACCTAGGCCAAGTTGCGGGCGCTACAACTGGGTAGTGGCTTAGAATAGAAAGTGGCTAGTGGTAACGTGTTGGCATGTTCCAATGGCACACACGGCCACCTAGGCCAAGTTACGGGCGCTACAACTGGGTAGAGGCTTAGAATAGAAAGTGGCTAGTGGTAACGTGTTGGCATGTGCCAATGGCACGCACGGCCACCTAGGCCAAGTTGCGGGCGCTACAACTGGGTAGCGGCTTAGAATAGAAAGTGGCTAGTGGTAACGTGTTGGCATGTGCCAATGGCACACACGGCCACCTGTGCCAAGTTGCGGGCGCTACAACTGGGTGGTGGTTTAGAATAGAAGGTGGCTAGTGGTAACGTGTTGGCATGTGCCAATGGCACACACGGCCACCTTGGCCAAGTTGCGGGCGCTACAACTGGGTAGTGGTTTAGAATAAAAGTGGCTAGTGGTAACGTGTTGGCATGTGCCAATGGCACGCACGGCCACCTAGGCCAAGTTGCGGGCGCTACAACTAGGTAGCGTCTTAGAATAGAAAGTGGCTAGTGGTAACGTGTTGGCATGTGCCAATGGCACGCACGGCCACCTAGGCCAAGTTGCGGGCGCTACAACTGGGTAGCGGCTTAGAATAGAAAGTGGCTAGTGGTAACGTGTTGGCATGTGCCAATTGAACACACGGCCACTTGTACCAAGTTGCGGGCGCTACAACTGGGTGGTGGCTTAGAATAGAAGGTGGCTAGTGGTAACGTGTTGGCATGTGCCAATGGCACGCACGGCCACCTTATCCAAGTTGCGGGCGCTACAACATGGTAGCGGCTTAGAATAGAAAGTGGCTAGTGGTAACGTGTTGGCATGTGCCAATGGCACGCACGGCCACCTTGGCCAAGTTGCGGGTGCTACAATTAGGCAGGAGCTTAGAATAGAAAGTGGCTAGTGGTAACGTGTTGGCATGTGCCAATTGCACACACAGCCACCTGTGCCAAGTTTCGGGCGCTACAACTGGGTGGTGGCTTTGAATAGAAAGTGGCTAGTGGTAACGTGTTGGCATGTGCCAATGGCACGCACGGACACCTTGGCCAAGTTGCGGGCGCTACAACATGGTAGCGGCTTGGAATAGAAAGTGGCTAGTGGTAACGTGTTGGCATGTGCCAATGGCACGTACGGCCACCTTGGACAAGTCGCGGGCTCTACAACTGGGTAGCGTCGTAGAATAGAAAGTGACTAGTGGTAACGTGTTGGCATGTGCCAATGGCACGCACGACCACCTTAGCCAAGTCGCGGGCGCTACAACTGGGTAGCCGCTAAGAATAGAAAGTGGCTAGTGGTAACGTGTTGGCATGTGCCAATGGCACGCACGACCACCTTGGCCAAGTTGCGGGCGCTACAACCGGGTAGCGGCTTAGAATAGAAAGTGGCTAGTGGTAACGTGTTGGCATGTGCCAATGGCACGCACGGCCACCTAGGCCAAGTTACGGGCGCTACAACCGGGTAGTGGCTTAGAATAGAAAGTGGCTAGTGGTAACGCGTTGGCATGTGCCAATGGCACGCATGCACCCCTAGGCCAAGTTGCGGGCGCTACAACTGGGTAGTGGCTTAGAATAGAAAGTGGCTAGTGGTAACGTGTTGGCATGTGCCAATGGCACACACGACCACCTAGGCCAAGTTGTGGGCGCTACAACTGGGTAGTGGCTTAGAATAGAAAGTGGCTAGTGGTAACGTGTTGGCATGTGCCAATGGCACTCACGGCCACCTTACCCAATTTGCGGGGGCTACAACTTGGTAGCGGCTTAGAATAAAAAGTGGTTAGTGGTAACGTGTTGGCATGTGCCAGTGGCACGCACGGCCACCTTGGCCAAGTTGCGGGTGCTACAACTAGGTAGGATCTTAGAATAGAAAGTGGCTAGTGGTAACGTGTTGGCATGTGTGAATGGCACGCACGGCCACCTAGGCCAAGTCGCGGGCGCTACAACTGGGTAGCGGCTTAGAGTAGAAAGTTGCTAGTGTAAACGTGTTGGCATGTGCCAATGGCACGCGCGGCCACCTAGGCCAAGTTGCGGGCGCTACAACCGGGTAGTGGCTTAGAATAGAAAGTGGCTTGTGGTAACGTGTTGGCATGTGCCAATGGCACGCACGGACCCCTAGGCCAAGTTGCGGTCACTACAATTGGGTAGCGGATTAGAATAGAAAGTGGCTAGTGGTAACGTGTTGGTATGTGCCAATGGCACGCACGTCCACCTAGGCCAAGTTGCGGGCGCTACAACTGGGTAATGGCTTAGAATAGAAAGTGGCTAGTGGTAACGTGTTCGCGTGTGCCAATGGCATGCACGGCTACCTTAGCCAAGTTGCGGGCAATACAACTGGGTAGCGGCTTAGAATAGAAAGTGGCTAGTGGTAACGTGTTGGCATGTGCCAATGGCACGCACGGCCACCTTGGCCAAGTTGCGGGCGCTACAACTGGGTAGCGGCTTAGAATAGAAAGTGGCTAGTGGTAACGTGTTGGCATGTGCCAATGGCACGCGTGGCCACCTTGGCCAAGTTGCGGGTGCTACAACTAGGTAGGAGTTTAGAATAAAAAGTTGCTAGTGGTAACGTGTTGGCATGTGTCAATGGCACGCACGACCACCTAGGCCAAGTTGCGGGCGCTACAACTGGGTAGCGGCTTAGAATAGAAAGTGGCTAGTGGTAACATGTTGGCATGTGCCAATGGCACGCACGGCCACCTTAGCCAAGTTGCGGGAGCTACAACTGGGTAGAGGCTTATAATAGAAAGTGGTTAGTGGTAACGTGTTGGCATGTGTCAATGGCACGCACGGCCACCTAGGCCAAGTTGCGGGCGCTACAACTGGGTAGTGGCTTAGAATAGAAAGTGGCTAGTGGTAACGTGTTGGCATGTGCCAATGGCACGCACGGCCACCTTAGCCAAGTTGCGGGCGCTACAACTGGGTAGCGGCTTAGAATAGAAAGTGGTTAGTGGTAACGTGTTGGCATGTGCCAATGGCACGCACGGCCACCTTGGCCAAGTTGCGGGTGCTGCAACTAGGTAGGAGCTTAGAATAGAAAGTGGCTAGTGGTAACGTGTTGGCATGTGCCAATGGCACGCACGGCCACCTAGGCCAAGTCGCGGGCACTACAACTGGGTAGCGGCTTAGAGTAGAAAGTGGCTAGTGTTAACGTGTTGGCATGTGCCAATGGCACGCGTGGCCACCTAGGCCAAGTTACGGGCGCTACAACCAGGTAGTGGCTTAGAATAGAAAGTGGCTTGTGGTAAGGTGTTGGCATGTGCCAATGGCATGCACGGCCCCCTAGGCCAAGTTGCGGGCGCTACAATTTGGTAGCGGCTTAGAATAAAAAGTGGCTAGTGGTAACGTGTTGGCATGTGCCAATGGCACGCACGGCCACCTAGGCCAAGTTGCGGGCGCTACAACTGGGTAGCGGCTTAGAATAGAAAGTGGCTAGTGGTAACGTGTTGGCATGTGCCAATGGCACTCACGGCCACCTTAGCCAAGTTGCGGGAGCTACAACTGGGTAGGAGCTTAGAATAGAAAGTGGCTAGTGGTAACGTGTTGGCATGTGTCAATGGCACGCACGGCCACCTAGGCCAAGTTGCGGGCGCTACAACTGGGTAGCGGCTTAGAATAGAAAGTGGTTAGTGGTAACGTGTTAGCATATGCCAATGGCACGCACGGCCACCTTGGCCAAGTTGCGGGTGCTACAACTAGGTAGGAGCTTAGAATAGAAAGTGGCTAGTGGTAACGTGTTGGCATGTGTCAATGGCACGTACGGCCACCTAGGCCAAGTCGCGGGCGCTACAACTGGGTAGTGGCTAAGAGTAAAAAGTGGCTAGTGTTAACGTGTTGGCATGTGCCAATGGCACGCGCGGCCACCTAGGCCAAGTTACGGGCGCTACAACCAGGTAGTGGCTTAGAATAGAAAGTGGCTTGTGGTAAGGTGTTGGCATGTGCCAATGGCACGCACGGCCACCTAGTCCAAGTTGCGGGCGCTACAATTTGGTAGCGGCTTAGAATAGAAAGTGGCTAGTGGTAACGTGTTGGCATGTGCCAATGGCACGCACGGCCACCTTATCCAAGTTGCGGGCGCTACAACTGGGTAGAGGCGTAGAATAAAACGTGTTGGCATGTGCCAATGGCACGCACGGCCACCTTAGCCAAGTTGCGGGCGCTACAACTGGGTAGCGGCTTAGAATAGAAAGTGGTTAGTGGTAACGTGTTGGCATGTGCCAATGGCACGCACGGCCACCATAGCCAAGTTGCGGGAGCTACAACTGGGTAGGAGCTTAGAATAGAAAGTGGCTAGTGGTAACGTGTTGGCATGTGTCAATGGCACGCATGGCCACCTAGGCCAAGTTGCGGGCGCTACAACTGGGTAGCGGCTTAGAATAGAAAGTGGTTAGTGGTAACGTGTTGGCATATGCTAGTGGCACGCACGGACACCTTGGCCAAGTTGCGGGTGCTACAACTAGGTAGGAGCTTAGAATAGAAAGTGGGTAGTGGTAACGTGTTCGCGTGTGTCAATGGCACGCACGGCCACCTAGGCCAAGTCGCGGGCGCTACAACTGGGTAGCGGCTTAGAGTAGAAAGTGGCTAGTGTTAACGTGTTGGCATGTGCCAATGGCACGCGCGGCCACCTAGGACAAGTTACTGTCGCTACAACCAGGTAGTGGCTTAGAATAGAAAGTGGTTAGTGGTAACGTGTTGGCATGTGCCAATGGCACGCACGGCCCCCTTGTCCAAGTTGCGGGCGCTACAATTTGGTAGCGGCTTAGAATATAAAGTGGCTAGTGGTAACGTGTTGGCATGTGCCAATGGCACACACGGCCACCTAGGCCAAGTTGCGGGAGATACAACTGGGTAGTGGCTTAGAATAGAAAGTGGCTAGTGGTAACGTGTTGGCATGTTCCAATCGCATGCACATCTACCTTAGCCAAGTTGCGGGCGCTAAAACTGGGTAGCGGCTTTGAATAGAAAGTGGTTAGTGGTAACTTGTTGGCATATGCCAGTGGCACGTACGACCACCTTGGCCAAGTTGCGGGTGCTACAACTAGGTAGGAGCTTAGAATAGAAAGTGGCTAGTGGTAACGTGTTGGCATGTGTCAATGGCACGCACGGCCACCTAGGCCAAGTCGCGGGCGCTACAACTGGGTAGCGGCTTAGAGTAGAAAGTGGCTAGTGTTAACGTGTTGGCATGTGCCAATGGCACGCGCGGCCACCTAGGACAAGTTACTGTCTCTACAACCAGGTAGTGACTTAGAATAGAAAGTGGTTAGTGGTAACGTGTTGGCATGTGCCAATGGCACGCACGGCCCCCTAGGCCAAGTTGCGGGCGCTACAATTTGGTAGCGGCTTAGAATAAAAAGTGGCTAGTGGTAACGTGTTGGCATGTGCCAATGGCACGCACGGCCACCTTAGCCAAGTTGCGGGAGCTACAACTGGGTAGCGGATTAGAATAGAAAGTGGCTAGTGGTAACGTGTTGGCATGTGCCAATGTCACGCACGGCCACCTAGGCCAAGTTGCGGGCGGTACAACTGGGTAGACGCGTAGAATAGAACGTGTTTGCATGTGCCAATGGCACGCACGACCACCTTAGCCAAGTCGCGGGCGTTACAACTGGGTAGCGGCTTAGAATACAAAGTGGCTAGTGGTAACATGTTGGCATGTGCCAATGGCACGCAGGCCTCCTAGGCCAAGTTGCGGGCGCAACAACTAGGTAACGGCTAAGAATAGAAAGTGGCTAGTGGTAACGTGTTGGCATGTGCCAATGGCACGCACGGCCTCCTAGGCCAACTTGCGGGCTCAACAACTAGGTAGAGGCTTAGAATAGAAAGTGGCTAGTGGTAACGTGTTGGCATGTGCCAATGGCACGCACGTCCACCTAGGCCAAGTTGCGGGCGCTACAACTGGGTAGCGTCTTAGAATAGAAAGTGGCTAGTCATAACGTGTTGGCATGTGCCAATGGCACGCACGTCCACCTAGGCCAAGTTGCGGGCGCTACAACTGGGTAGCGGCTTAGAATAGAAAGTGGCTAGTGGTAATGTGTTGGCATGTTCCAATGGCACAGACGGCCACCAAGTCCAAGTTGCGGGCGCTACAACTGGGTAGCGGATTAGAATAGAAAGTGGCTAGTGGTAACGTGTTGGCATGTGCCAATGGCACGTACGGCCACCATAGCCAAGTTGCGGGCGCTACAACTGGGTAGCGGCTTAGAATATAAAGTGGCTAGTGGTAACATGTTGGCATGTGCCAATGTCACGCACGGACACCTAGGCCAAGTTGCGGGCGCTACAACTAGGTAGAGGCTTAGAATAGAAAGTGGCTAGTGGTAACGTGTTGTCATGTGCCAATGGCACGCACGGACACCTAGGCCAAGTTGTGGGCGCTACAATTGGGTAGCGGCTTGGTTTTGGCATAGTTTCCATGGTGCGCAGTATGCGGCTTAATTTTGGAATTAGGGTTTTGTGTCGAAAACCCTAATCCGGTATTTGAAAAAATACCCCTATTAATTATTTACATCTGAATTAAAAGATCTCAGTTAATGTGTTGCGGGTAACACTAGGTCATGGGGTTTTCGATTTTACCCATTGTATAAAATCCACCATCGACATTAAGTCCCCTTCTTAGCTCGGAACAGGAGCTTTGTTGCGAGGTAAGCATAAGATTGTGCCAAGACAAAATCTGAAAAATAAACGGGAGATTTATCTGACCTTTTTTTTGAGATGCGAACTGGATTCGGAATCCTTGTCCTTAGCAGTTTTTCACGGAGCGAGAGGTTGGCACAATTTGGCGGAAAGTGGAAGCTGGGAAGCATTGAGTAGCTGGCGCGAGTTGAGAAACAGAGCGTGCTAGATGGTGGGACCGGTGGGAGATGGACGTGATGGATGGTGCGAATTGGGCGACGTTGACGGGTCAGCGCGATTGGTAGGCCTGACAAAAAGGAGTATGCTAATTTGGGCGGTACTGGCTCGAGGTTGAGAGGCTGGCATGGTGGGACCGGTGTGAATGGAGCACGCTTGGGGAGATACTGGCGCCGTTGATGGGGCTTGAGCGGCCGTTGGGAAGTTGGGTGCCCTTGAGGGACCAAAACTTCCTTTACACACGCGACTTTGGGAGAAAAGGAAACCTTCCCCATTGTGGAAACCGCCCGCATATATATACATGAAGTTTTCCTTCTTACCTTTCCCTTTGTTCCTTCCCTCTTTCTTGCTAGCGGCCAAGGAGAAACCGGCTATCCAGGTATGTCTTCTAATACTTCTCTTGTTTTCCTTTGGAGGTGCAATCCCTAGCAGTAGGTGCTTTTCCTTTTATAAATGCAACGATTGGTTGGCGTGCTTCTTGTAGAGAATATATGTTTTGATTCCATATATAATACTTCATATATGATTTTGAACCCATAGAGAATGTTGCGTGCATAATTTTGAACCCGAAGAAAGATTCTGTATATGCATTTGAACCCGAGAAATATACTGCGCATGTAATTTCGAACCTGAAGCAGGATACTGTATATGCACTTGAATCCGAGAAATATACTGCACATGAATCCCGAAGAAAATGAACCAAAATGAATCCCGAAGAAGAATATTGCATATGTGCTTCATATGAACCCGAAAAAAATTACTGTATATGAATCCCGAAGAAGAATACCGTATATGCTCTTGAACCCAGAAAATATACGGCGCATATAATTTTGAACCCAAAGTAGGATACTGCATATGTATTTCGAAACCTTAGAAAATACTATTCTCCCATGTGTCAGGGATTTTTCTTCCTGTCGAGCGCGGTTGTGTGTTTGGGGAATCATTTCATAATTTCCCTATTTTTGTGCAGATATCTTGTTGCTAAGCGAGAGAAACCGACAAGATGTTACTGAACAAGGCTCCGTTTCGTCGAAAGATGTTGATAGTTCGAAACCAAACATAGATGATGAGTTCTTTACCAAACCCTTTGGTCGTGCTCGGAGGAATCTTCCAGACTTCGAGCCAGCTTTATTGACTGATGGTGAAAATGAAAAGGAGACTCGCACAGTTCGGCCGGAGCATATCATACGGTTTTTTCTTCATAAAGGAGTGTATGCCTCTTCCAGTATTGACTTTAGGATATGTCAAAGCCCATTGCGTTCTTTTGATGTGTGGGTCGAATTTATGGTGAGTAGGGACCATATAAATTTAAACTTAACTCGAGCGAGGATTATTAATGCCGTCAGAGCTTCAGTAAATCTCCAGATTAGGAAAAATATCCCGGGCTTGGTTGCTTTCCTCTCTAGGTGGTGCTCGGACACTCACAAAATTATCTATAGATGGGGCGAAATAGCTTTTACCTTGGAGAGCGTGGCTCTCTTGTTGAATCTTCCGGTAACTGGGGATCTTAACATCCAATTATCCAAAGATGAGAAGAAGATGCGAAATGACCTTTCTTCTAAGTTGGGAGACTTTGCCCGAAAAGATTCTTTTGCGAAGTCGATAAATCCTTCCCGAAAAGAAGATGAAAGGTGCCTTTACAGCTGGTAGATATCTCAGTGGTTTCTGTAAGATTTGGATGCTAGACAGAAAAGTAGCGATCTCCACGTTGCCGCATTTTTGTCCCTCTGGTTGTCTAGAGACATTCTTGACGACGGTTCCGATAAGAAGGAGATAAGGGAAGAGATGTTACCAATTGCTGTGAAATTGGCGAAAGGTGAAGTTCTCCCCATTGGCAGGCTATTCCTTGGATCCTTGAACGCGCATATGGATCACTTAGTCGCGAATATGTGAGTTTCGAATGGTTTCATGAAAGTGGTTCGTATGTGCATGTCATTTTTCTGCAAGCGTGGCTATGGGAGCATTTTGAAAAGTACGTTCCAAAGCCGTTGCCTACGATTCCTACAAGTTGGGGTGGCTCTCGAATTCTTCGATGGGCGAATAAGCGTCCAAGAGTTGGTGTGAGCTTGGTTAGTCTTCTTGATAAGTCACACGAGATCAATTTTCTCCCGTGGGAGCCAGTTCATAGGTCCGTGCTTCAAATTGATACTTTTTCTTCTGCTCCGGATGTGATTTTGTCTTCAGATGACGACTTGAGCGTTGGTGAAAACTTGTTAATTCAAATTTGCATCCCCGGTCACATGGGTTTCGATCTGGGGGTGCCCCTTGCTTGCCGTCTAGAGCTTCTTGAGAATTCATTGCGTGCCGCCCTCGATGCTAGTGCCCTTGGTCCAGGTATCCGTCTTCCCTTCTTTCAACCGGAAAGAGCTCCCCTGATGACATTTAGTTACAACGAGTTCTGGTGTCGTGCGCGTCTCATGATTCGCAAGTTTGTGGACGACGCGGTGGAGAATGTTCGTGGCAAGCCTTACCAAGAAGTTTTGAAGAAGTACCCAATGTTGAGAGAATTCAAGCGAAAGTCATCTGGCAATTTTAAAATCCCCAAGTGAAAGAGAAGAGGACGAAAAACCGTGCTGGTAGTTTTCGGACGGCTTCAAGAGATCCTCCCACAACACTTGTGTCTTTCAGTTCTTCCAATAACCAGGTATGTGTCGCCTCTTTGCTGGTCTATTTTCCAAATGTGTGAATTTCAGTTGAAAGTATGTGTCTCGTTTCTTCCAGGGCTTTGGTAGTGTTAATTCTTTTGATGCTCTTGCTCGCTGTCGGGAGACGGTAATTCCTTTGAGTAATTCTGGCGTTATAGAGCCTTCTCACAATGGTAATGCGCCAGAGAAAGAATAAAGTTCGGAAGGTGAAGGTGATTCTTCCGATAGCAGCGCTGGATCCCTTTCGGAAAGTGGCTAGGTAGGTTTCGCGCCTCTTTTTCTTCCTTCTCCCTTTAAAAACGTCTAACACAAATCTTGCAGGAGATGGATCTGAGGTGGAGGCACATGAAGACTTTCCCTTGTTGATAGCAACCGTCGGTGATGACTTGGAGATGGAAGTCGATAATCCGCATGTAGTGACCGTGACCGCTGATGATGTCTTGGGGATGAAAGTTGATCAATCACAAAGCATGAATGCAGTTCGACCGGGAAATGATTCTCTGATTGTTGGCTCAGATGCGGAAGGGAAACCTTCTCAGATTGCGGATCTGGTTATAGGCGCCATTTTGGATCCTCCGTACTTGGTTCCCGACCCAGGTCACGTGTTGGTCGGCGGTTTCAGCGTGCTGGCTAAATATGAGGCGTTGTATACCAAAATCTGGAAGAAGCATGGACACATGGCTACAACCAAGAAGATTACTAGTCGTATTGCGTTGGTTAAACGTGTGGAAGAATCCTTATCTTCTATTGAGGACGTGTGGAAGAATCCTTATCTGACTGGCTACACCGTTTCTGAAGACGTCATCATTAACTGGGAGCATCACCGCGATGTGTGTGTGGAGAAGGAATTCAATGCTTCATGGTTCGTCGAAAATCTTGCTGAGATTCGGAAATTGAAGGATACAGTAGTCGAAATTCCTTCTGTGGAGGAGATCACACGACAAGAAGCAGAGGCTGATGAGATGTCCAGGATGTTAGCTATGAAGAGAGCGACTATTGAAGATGCGAAGGACCGTCTTGCTAAAAAGATTAAACTGCTGTTGGAAAACTTCCCTTGAATGTTTCTCCTTTAGATTCTTTGCTTATTTCGAGAAACACTTTGGGTGCTTGATTTCAGAGTCTGACTGATTTTGGTAGTTGGTTGATGTTTTTTGAGATGTTGGATTATTTTCTGGGATGAATGGTTTTAATATATAACTTTAATTATGCCTTGCGAAAAGAATATTGTTTTTATGAAAGTGTGTGCTAGCAATAACATAAGAAGTAATGGTATGATGGTTTTACTGAGAACCCAAAAACAGATCAGATATCTTTCCCAGGCTAGACTTACTTGCTGTATGGATCTTTCATCGCAAATACGCCTATTTTCGTATACGAAGGGGTTTTGACGGTGACTTTGCCAGTACACTAGTGGAAAATAGCAATTTCGCGACCGTCAAAGCAAGTCATATATACGAGTTAAATGACTTGCTTTGGCGGTCGGGGAAAGGGTCGCTGTTTGAGCGTCTTTTTCATCTATGACGTGGCTATGCGGGTCGCTGAACAACCTATATCAACGACCGATTTTAACGGTCAAGGTGTTATGACTGACATCAATCGGTCGTAGATATAGATTTTAATATATAAAAAAAATCATATTCAGACAGGCTGACTGAATCTGTTTCGCCTGACTGAATCTGATTAAATCTCAAATGGAACTCAAATGAGAATTCAAATAAAACTCAAATGAAAACCAAATCAAGTTCAATGAAACCTGTACTCATAAATTTAATTCAATAATTCCATTAATCAGTCTATGTATTCATTATACAACTTGTAACTGAATTCAGTTTATACTTAGATTCAAAATCATACAAAAAAGGATTCAAATCCTAATAAGTTCAAGGTTTCTTAAAGAGAAGAGCAAACTAGCCCCAGTAAGTTCTAAGTATCTTAAAGAAAAGTGCAAACCAGCAAAATGATAAACTGCCTGGTGTTGAACTAAACCCACACTTTATACACCTGTAAACTGAACTAACACTTCATAAGGGTGCACCTGAAGCAAAAAAAGATGAAAAGTAACAGAAAAAGTAAATTCTGAATTCTAGATGTATGGAAGGGTCAAAAGACTACAAGACCAACATGGAACAACAAGCACCAAAGATTAAAAATACCCCATAAATCGACATTTTTCAGAAAATTTAGAACTAATAATCTTTGGAAGTATTATACAAATTCCTTGATTCAAACACTCATAAAATTGAGCCTGCAATGTAGTTATATTTTAGAGGGAAAATTTCTAGTAATCTTACAAGTTAGGCAACCATTACACATTTTAAGTGGAACATCACTATTATGAAACTAATAAATCAAGATAGACATTACTCAGTACCTTGTTTGCAACCTGTATTTGAGGCTCTCCACAATCAGATGCATAATACATTAGATAAGAGGTGGATGCTGGGCTTTAATAGTAACCTCCATGGTCAGCACCATCTCCTGCCTCCTCCAACCAATTATCAAATGAGTTCAAAGCCTTGCCTGCAACAACGGAAACCTAATCAATGACACTGAAACCAATGAAGTTGCCAAGGATGCAAGAAATTTAAACAAAGATTGTGAGTTTTACATGCATAGATACAAACAGTTTAATCAAAGTTTATGAGTTTTCTAGCAAGTAATATCTCAACTACTCATCTTCCCTTGGGGTTTAATCCTTAGTGGAATCGTTGAAGAATCTTATCTTCTGCAAGCACGTCCTGGACACAGATGTTTCGAACAATTTCAGGGAATAGCCTCTTCATCTTGGTGTCTTTATAACGTTAGATTTAGAATTTGTAGATTAATTCAAACTCCAGCTTTCAGTACAAAAGGCAATCAGAAGCTTTGCCCATGTTTTCACCTGTAATGAGAAAGTGAAACATATTCCAACCTATTAAAATTGGCAATGCAGAACAGGAAAGATAAATTATCCGACAAGGACAAATCCAAAGACCTAGCTTATGAAAGAAAAAATCAACATACAAAGAATTTTGTAAGGAAACAGCAGACATAAAACTGCATGCGAGCTTCATCTTAGTATCACCATTCTGAGATGTAACATTTGCTTATTCAAGAAATACTTAGATTACCACTTATAATCAAATGCATGAGCTAGTATAAGGATCTTTATAGGCCAACTCAAAAATTATTGCCGGAGCATGCCTCACATCAACAGGATCAACAAATGATACACTACAGTAACAGGAGAATATTTTTTCTAGTGACAAGCATGTCTGCCCAGTTATTAACTAATCATACCCAGCCTTGGAACAAATTATTTATTTTCTCCCAGCAGTTGCAGAACATGGCAACATGTAAAATGAAGGCCACAAACCGTTCAAATATTGGAACTAGACTTTCATAACTTTTTAAGTTATGAGAACAGAGGATGTTCAACTACAAACATCTGTAATTTGATAAAGTAAAGAACTACCACACAAGGAAGAAATGGAATTACAGGTGTTTGGATGGCTAGTTGAGAGTATGTCAAGTGTTTGCTTCAATGGTATGTGGTCTGGTGAGATAGCACCGATATCTTAAAGAGCAATATATCAAATTAAAGAGGGTCAGATCTCAGTATAGCCAACAATCTTTGATGTAGTTCTCACTTAGTAGTTTGAATAATAAATAACCAATTACAGGAGTTTTGCCATCAGGATTCTTTAGAATAGCCTCAATCACTTGCAACATTGGTGCAATGCCTAAGCCACCTGCTATCTGATGATACAGGTTTAAGAATTAGATGTTTTTGCAAGACGAAGTCCATGTCATGACAATCAAAACAATTAAATATGAAACTCTTCGGACCTGGAAGATGAGCTTGAGTCTCAGAAAGCATCATGGGCTATTATGAATAACTTAAAAGAGCAAGTAATCATTGCAGAGATGCAAGAGATGCTGGACATAAATGATCATCATTCAGCTGGGTCACCCATTTGTTTTCTGAATTATGTTATTACTTATTAGCAAAGAAAAAACTTTATTACCTTGAAAGCTAGTAGTACAAGAGCAAAAGCCAATCCTCTCGTATTTGAAATTACAGCACCACCATCTAGGCATCTACAATAATATTTACCAAAGATGTAACTGACTGAAAGAGGTTCAGACTACAGCTGGAAGCAACATGCTAAGATCCTTCAACTATGGCAAGCACCTGCCACCAAAATAAAAGAAAGAAGATGCCACATTTTAGCCTTTCGCTTCGAGAAACCAACACATGATGTATTATTCAAATAATATGTTTCAGAAGGTTAAATGATGTCATAGTACAACTAACGAGAATAATCAAAAGAAAAGATAAATGTCACCTAATAATAGAAAGATGTTATATAACATATAATAATAGGAAGACGTAAAATAAGAGGGCCAGTTAGATTGAAACCTTGTCTTTCCCATTGTTCATCCTTAACAAGCTTTGAGTAGTCTATATGAACTCGACCCTCCTTAAGAGTTTCAACAACATCAATGAAAGCAACTCTAAGAGCCTCGTGTAGCCAACTATGGCATAAGAACTACCAAGCATAAAACATATGATATTTGTTACTGCCAAGCATATGTGGCCACCATGATGGTACTACAGGACATAACTCATATACCATTTAGGATTCAAAGTGGATCGGATCATGTGTTGAAGATGTAAAGCGGTATTTATATATACACAACCACATCATTAGTGAATATGTCATGAGCATTTAAACCATTAGCAATCTAAATCTATAACAAGAGAACTAATTAACGACATGCTTGTCTAAAATGAATTAGACTACATCGAACACCTGCAAAGAATAAACAAAGCTTGGTCCGAACAGTTACAAGGATTTGAAGCTCCCTTAACGCCAGCCTTATCCTTTGACGATGTGGAAGACTCTACAGCTGCATGCCAATCATTCATTCATCATTACCTTCAGAAATTACAAATAATATAACAGAAGCAAAATGTTGTTTGAGAAGTTACCTATTTGTGGAGATGAAATGGGTTTTGTGTTGTGAGCCTTGGAAGTGGCTGCTTAGTGTGATGACAATGAAATATGTAAGAGAACATTTTTGATAATGAATATCCAATTATATATATAGATTATAATTTCAGATAAGAATAGGAGCAAAGTGATAATGTTGTATATACCTTGTCAAACAACTCAAAAACTGTTCTTGCAGGATGAATCCTTTCATCAATTGCAAAGTGGAACTCCCGAGGCTTTGTCACCTGATGTTGAGTTGCATCCAAAGCCTCCTTTGTTCTCAAAAATCTGGTAGAAAATACTTAAACTTGTTAATACTAGGTATAAATGTTATCTCAGCCCCAAATGTTTTCAAAAACTAAAAGGAAAGTAAACTTACCTTTTTATTCAATGGCCCAGCTTTGAATTTTGGAATCTTTTCAAAATCCATTCTCTAATTCATGAGAAGTCCTGACTCTGTAATAGTAAAAGGTAAAACTCAGTCATCATCACTATACAACACCACCACCACCAGTTGTTTCTCTGAATAGACAAACAACCTCATCACCAGAGTTTGTCTACTACTACCATAAGAGTTTGGAATTGGCAGATTTTACAGGTGCAGCCCCATTATTGTTGTTTCTACCAGCACTTGCTTTAGAGACACCATTAGCATTTCCATTAATGACTTCTACTGATGCAGGGGCCTGGTCTGCAGCAACAGTAGTGGGAACATCTGTTGGCGCAGCAGAAGTTTAGTTAGATGAATACGGTCTCTGGGAGGTGGTGTTGGTGATTGATAGTATGGAATAGGAAACTGATAGTGCTGAGGCCCGTACAGTCCATCATGTCCCATGGTAGGAACATGAGAACCATGGTGGTAAAGCAGCTAAGGAAAGGAAGAACGAATACACATTAGGTGAAATCAAATGGAGACAGGACAACTAATTCTTAATAAATACTATAGACCAAAAACATCAACCCGAACGACATACATGTGTCATCTCCACTCCATCTTGAGACATATATCTAGAGTAATCCTTTGCCCTGTAGCGTCCCTCTTTCAGTAATCTATAATTAAAATATAAGTTCAGTACTCAAAGTATCTGTCTAAAACACAGTCTCTAAGTTAGCTAGTCTAAAATAAATGGGCACACAACAAGACTCCGGAATTTAGGATAAGAAAACGAGAAGAGTTTTCCCAAAACTAAGTGAATAACTGAACCTGCTTGATTTTAACACCTAACTCATTATATTTGATAGTGTTTCAAAATGTACAAACACTACAAGAGGTACTCAAAAGAGACTGCAGAGACTATACTGCATATTCATAATATTTCTAGGTAATTACAAACAGCGTGTGTTGTGATAGATACTTATACACACTATACATACTTGCAAGAAAAAAGTAAATTGTCCTTAAGGACTACCAACACAGGACTGCCCACCAAAAAGTTATCGGCAATTACCTCCCTATACACAACCAAACACCTTACTCGACCCAAACGTTAAACTCTCCTTCGCCCAAGTCGACACCACTTACATCACGGTTACCTGCCATTGAAAGAGATGAAAAGAGTGAGCCCAACGAGCTCAGTGGATACTTACACTTCTCAAATGAAACCATTAAAGTTGAATTTCAAACAATGCAAACTTACCAAATGTTGAACTAGTCCCCAATCCAGTTCAACATTTAACATGGCCAACACCAGTTCAAAACCATCCAAAAATATTTAAGAGAAATCTGACAGCATGTTTAATTCCTTTCATCTAGCTTTCCTCTATAGCCAAAATTTCATGATGATTTGTAGTTTCATGATATTAAATCTCTATCAAAATCTTAACATTATTATATCACAGTAATCTGAAAATCCAAGAATCAACTTCAAATGAACTCCCTAAGTCACTTCAGACAGAGATAGGCAAAATTAGAGGTTAACAGGGTTCGTAGAAACATCAATAAACTATTCAAGTTAATTCCCCAAAGTTGAACAGTTCACAACAAGGTTGAAAGAACACCTGATTATACATAAACATTCTGAAGTGTTGCTGTGCATTTCAGTTCAACCAATTCTCATATCAAACCTAAAATTTACGGTATCAAGTATTATCTCAAAATGTCTAATTCTTAACCCTAGCATAGGTCTATCTGAATCATGAATCAGCAGAAAGAAAATTGTTAAAAGAATAGCTTCAAAAGAACCCTAAGATTCTCGGTGTTCAAAAATCATATAATTCACAAATCCCATCTTTAATTTGAGTTATAATTCTATCGTGTTTCAGCTGCAGGAAGAGATAAAATCCATTTCTAAAAGAAACCTAAGTTTTATATATACAAATTGAGACGATTAAGTAGTATTATGAGCAACATAATCATTGAATACAATTTCCGTTGGCTGTATCAGTGAACCAAACCCAATTAATTGAAACAAGATATACAAACAAGATCGAATTCTTACCCTTAATCTTCAGCCAAGAACACAGAGAAGCTCTTTTAGCCATCTTTCAATCTTCTACAGGAATTCTACTAATTGAAGAGTTCATGCTCCTAACTTGTTGGAATATTTTCAACCGCGCTACGAAGGGGGGTCCTGGGGGGCGTAGCCAGAAATTTTTTTGGATATGCAATTGTTTGGATAGTTGGAAAACGTTTCCAGAAAATTCTAAATTCAACAGACAGTGGCTGTTGATGAAGAGACGCATCTCTTTGTGAAGAGAAACCTGTTGGTGAAAAGACATGTCTTTTCCCAACAGATGCAAAAACTCCTATAAGTAGCATCTCCCAAACCCATTTCAAATCATCAAAAAAAACTATCTTCTGTTCTTCTTTCTTACAAAAGCATCATCGAAACTTATTTACATGTGTTCTTGATTGGGTCAAGGGTGCAAACCTTGAATCCAATTTTCGGTTGTAGGGCTTTCACTGTATCCTGAAGGCGGTATTTCACATACTGTTGCAATCGCCAATTCGTTGGGAGGGTAGAAATATTTGTCTAAAAGAAATCACCGAGCCTTGGAATTTTTGAGTACAACCACAAAAGATTTACATCATTCATCTCCATTGCAGCCCCGTAACTTTTTTCCAACAGTTTTAGACAAATAATTTCTGGGCAATGGAGGGTGAATCTTCAACTTCGAATGCTACTGCACAATCCCCGCAAGTGATGAACCAAACTCTAACTCGACTGGAACGTTTTGATGGTGAAAATTTTACTCGTTGGCAAGAGACTGTGAAGTTTTCACGATCACCATCAAGTTGTGGTACATACTTGAAGATGGTTTGGAGGCGATTCTGCGACGTCAGACAAGGATACTCCTGAATTGATCAACAAACGTAAGAAGCGTCAGGAAGATGATTTCATGTGCCGTGGTCATATTTTGAATGCCCTGAAACTTCATTTACAATGCACATCGAGTATTGCGACCGCAAAGGAATTATGGATTGTGCTTGACAACAAATACAAGATTTCTGAGGCAAGCAACAAGAAATTCGACTTGCAACTTCATGGATTTTAAGATGGTTGACAATAAGTCGAGTCATTGCCAATTCGGTGAATTTTTACTCATTGTTAATCATCTTAAGGATCTTTGAATTGAACTTCCTCTGCGTTTATTGTTGGTGTTATTATCTCTCGTCTTCCCCTTCCTGGAATGGTTATAAGAAGAAACTTAAGCATCTTTGAGACTGACTATGATTTAGAGGCCTTACAGCGTCATCTTAGCATAGAAGAGGACTCTCGTAAACGAGAACTTAAGGATAGTTCATCGAAAACCATTCTAAGGTGAATAGCGTAGAGACACCAAATTCCTTGAAACCTAAGAATGATACCCAGTTTAAGAAGAAGAATCATCCCAACAAGAAGAATAAGAAGAAGGGCAATTGCTACTTAAACGACAAACCCTACCATTTGCTCGTGGTATCGTCTCAAAATGAAACAACAATGAGAACCAGAAAAAAGAGGCAAATATGGTCGATGACAATCTTGTGATTGTAGTGCAAGCCGCCAATCTTTATTCTTTGGCGGGAGTGGATGGTGGTACGACAATGGTGCAACTGTCCATATCTGTAAGGATAGAAATCTTTACAAGACTTATGAACCGGTTTGTGGAGAAGGAAACGAAGTTGTCTCTGCAAGCGGTCAACACAAAGAAAGTCATTGGGAAAACCTTGTTGAACTCTCGTTTACTTGGAAAGACTGTCACTCTTACTAATGTATTACATGTCCCCGACATTGTAAAGAACCTTGTTTTCAGCGACCTTGTAATGAAGGTGGATTCAAGATTACTTATGAGTCTAATAAGTTTGTATTGTCCAAAAGCGGTGTGTTTGTTGGACAAGGATATGCTTGTAATGGGATGATTAAGCTTAATATAATAAATAATGGTTTTGCTTATATTGTTGACTATGTTAATCTATGGCATGGTAGATTTGGTCATGTAAATTATGGTTCCCTTAGAAACATGAATCGATTAGGTTTGATTTCTGATTGCAATTTTGATCATGCTTCTAAATGTGAAATATGTGTGCAAGCAAAGATAACTAGAATTTCCCATAAGTCTGTAGTACGAAATTCTTCCTTACTTGAATTAGTACATAGTGATGTGGGTGATTTGCATGGTTCTGCCACTCGTGGTGGAAATAAGTATTATGTCACTTTTATAGAGGATAGTACTAGATATGCTTACACATATTTGATGAAATCTAAGGATGATGTTTTTGACATGTTCAAAATATATAAAGCAGAAGTAGAGACACAATTAGGACTGAAAATTAAGATTTTACGTTCTGATCGTGGTGGTGAGTATTTTCCTAATGAATTTAAATTCTTTTGTCAAGAGCATGGTTTAATTCATCAATTTACTACACCTTATACACCTCAACAAAATGGCATGGCTGAAAGGAAAAATAGAACTTTGATTGATATGGTTAATTGCATGCTTATAAGTTCTAGTTTGCCTAATTCTTTGTGGGGTGAAGCTATGTTGTCTGCATGTTATATTTTGAATAGGGTTCCTTTGAAAAAGAAGAATGTTTCTCCTTATGAGTTGTGGTTTAAAAGGAAACCAAACTTGAAGAGACTTAAAGTCTGGGGTTGTTTGGCATATGTTCAAAGCTGATCCTAAAAGACCAAAATTGGGAAAGCAGGGCTTATAAATGTGCTTTTGTGGGATACTCTCTTAATAGTATCACCTACAGATTTTTAATCCTTGATACTTTCGAGATTATAGAATCTGTAGATGTGGAATTTTTGAGAACCTGAATAGGAACAGTTCTCAAAATGCAACCCACGGAGAATTCATTGTTACCTAGTCTAGAATCTGAAGAGACTAATGAGAATGATGGTCATTCTATTCCTACTCAAGACATAGAGGATATTTACTGAACCCATAGAAGATATCGAACCTAGAAGGAGTAAGAGAGCAAGAAAAGAGACAAGCTTTGGTCCAGACTTTATAACATATCTTGTAGAAGGTGATAAGAATACAATTCTTAATATTACCAAATATGTTAGCATGTTGATGATGACCCTAAAACTTATCTTTGAGGCTATTAGTTCCAAATATGCTAGTTTTTGGAAAGAGGCTATCAATGATGAAAAAGATTCCCATCTTACTAATGGTACTTGGATATATTGCGATTTACCTCCAGGCGTAAAGCCTATTGGAAGTAAATGGGTATTCAAAAGAAAAGTAAATGCCGATGGTACAAAAGGTAAGTTTAAAGCAAGATTGGTTGCTAAGGGTTATAGGCAAAGACATGGAATTGATTACTTTGATACATATGCTCTTTTGCTCGCATCTCATCTATTAGATTGTTTAATTGCACTTGCTTCTATTCACAAGTTAATTATTCATCAAATGGATGTCAAAACTGCCTTCCTAAATGGAGATTTGGAAGAAGAGATATATATGGAACAACCTGAAGGTTTCATATTGCCAGGCCAAGAAAAGAAGGTTTGCAAGTTGGTTAAATCACTTTATGGCTTGAATCAAGCTCCCATGCAATGGCATGAGAAGTTTGACGAAGTGATTTTGTCATATGGTTTTGTGGTGAATGATGCAGATAAATGTATCTATAGTAAGCATGATAGTTCTGGATGTGTGATTCTCTGTTTATATGTTGATGATATGCTTATTTTTCTATCTGACATATCTATGGTGGAAGAAACAAAGAAGTTTCTTGGCTCTAACTTTGATATGAAGGATTTAGGAGAGGCTGATGTAATCTTGGGAATTAAGATCCTAAGAAAGGGGAATGAGTTGGCTTTAACCCAATCTCATTATATTGAGAAATTTCTCAAAAGGTATGATCACTTTGATGACGATCCAGCACCTACTCCTTTAGACCATACTATCAAGTTAAAGAAGAACACCGGTCGTACTCATGCACAACTTGAGTATTCCCGGTGTCATTGGGAGTCTTATGTATGCTATGCATTGCACAAGACCGGACATAGCCCATGCGGTGGGGGTGTTATGTCGTTTTTCAAGTAATCCACAGTTCGAACAACTGGAAAGCGATTTCCAGAGTTATGGCTTACTTGAAAGGAACAATTGATTTTGGTTTGCATTACCAAGGCTATCCGTTGTATTGGAAGGTTACTGCCGATGCTAAGCTGGAACAATGTAGAATCCAAGTCCAAGTCGACATCTGGATGGATTTTTACTTTAGGGGTGCTTTCTGTGTCTTGGAGTTCAAGAAACAGACTTGTATATCTGATTCAACAATGTTGTCGAATTTGATAGCTTTAACGAATGCATGTAAAGAGGCGGGAATGGCTTAGGGACCTTCTTATGGAAATTCCACTTTGGAAGAAGCCATCTCCAGGAGTTTTGATTAATTGTGATAATCAAGCTACAATCTATAATGTCTCTAATAAGACTTATAATGGAAAGTGTAGACATGCGAGTCTCAGACACCAATTGGTTAGGCAACTACTCAAGAGGGAGTGGTTACGGTTAACTTTATTGAATCAAAAGGAATTTGGCAGACCCATTCACAAAGAGTCTACCATATTCAGTTGCTTCAATAAAATGTAATGAAATGGGACTAAGGTCTATGAAGGAAGGTTGATCTCCCATAGAAACCCAACCTATGTTTTGAAAAGGATAAACAAGGTTCAATGTGGTACCAACAAGTTATGGCTGTAGATTATGGAGCACTAGCATAAAACTTCCCATTTCAAGTTAGTGCTGGTTTTTTCTGCAAGAAAATAGGATGGATGTAAATCCTTAATGAGTCTGTGATTAGTAAAAGGTGTCTCGCAGAAACACCTTCGAGACTTACCTATATGAGTATGGAAATGTGGGCGTTTCCTAAGAGAAGAAGACCGTTCTCTAAAGAAGACTCATGAATAAGGATATAAGCACAAGGCCTTTATAGTGCTTGGCTCTGAGAACACATGTCTTATGGAATCAATATGTGTGGAGACTCCGGCTTTGTCATAAGGGATTCTTGGTTCAAGACTAGTTTCACCATAGAATATCGATAAAGCTTTGAGTTTCTTACACTAAGTGAAGGTTCAAACCCAGAAGGTACCTATCATTTATGTATTGGTTTCAACGATGATGCTTAGTCTCAATTGTGCTAGAACTACGTTGGCTTGATCCCACTCGGGTACGTAGGCGTCACTTCGGTGATGCAGCCGCTCGGTTTTAAAAGTTTTTAACTTTGTTTCATGGTTTTGAAAATAAGGGGAGAATGTTGGAATATTTTCAACCGCGCTACGAAGGGGGGTCCTGGGGGGCGTAGCCCCCCAGGCTGTGGTCGACCTGACAGGTCAGGTCGTGGGGGTCCAGGGGAGACCGCCCCTGGTGGGGGTCTAGGGGGCAACGCCATACATGTGTCATCTCCACTCCATCTTGAGACATATATCTAGAGTAATCCTTTGCCCTGTAGCGTCCCTCTTTCAGTAATCTATAATTAAAATATAAGTTCAGTACTCAAAGTATCTGTCTAAAACACAGTCTCTAAGTTAGCTAGTCTAAAATAAATGGGCACACAACAAGACTCTGGAATTTAGGATAAGAAAACGAGAAGAGTTTTCCCAAAACTAAGTGAATAACTGAACCTGCTTGATTTTAACACCTAACTCATTATATTTGATAGTGTTTCAAAATGTACAAACACTACAAGAGGTACTCAAAAGAGACTGGCGAGAGACTATCTTGCATATTCATAATATTTCTAGGTAATTACAAACAGCGTGTGTTGTGACAGATACTTATACACACTATACATACTTGCAAGAAAAAAGTAAATTGTCCTTAAGGACTACCAACACAGGACTGCCCACCAAAAAGTTATCGGCAATTACCTCCCTATACACAACCAAACACCTTACTCGACCCAAACGTTAAACTCTCCTTCGCCCAAGTCGACACCACTTACATCACGGTTACCTGCCATTGAAAGAGATGAAAAGAGTGAGCCCAACGAGCTCAGTGGATACTTACACTTCTCAAATGAAACCATTAAAGTTGAATTTCAAACAATGCAAACTTACCAAATGTTGAACTAGTCCCAATCCAGTTCAACATTTAACATGGCCAACACCCGTTCAAAACCATCCAAAAATATTTAAGAGAAATCGACAACATGTTTAATTCCTTTCATCTAGCTTTCCTTTATAACCAAAATTTCATGATGATTTGTAGTTTCATGATATTAAATCTCTATCAAAATCTTAACATTATTATATCACGATGTCTGAAAATCCAAGAATCAACTTCAAATGAACTCCTAAGTCACTTCACATGAGATAGGCAAAATTAGAGGTTAACAGGGTTCGTAGAAACATCAATAAACTATTCAAGTTAATTCCCCAAAGTTGAACAGTTCACAACAAGGTTGAAAGAACACACGATTATACATAAACATTCTGAAGTGTTCTTTGTGCATTTCGGTTCAACCAATTCTCATATCAAACCTAAAATTTACGGTATCAAGTATTATCTCAAAATGTCTAATTCTTAACCCTAGCATAGGTCTATCTGAATCATGAATCAGCAGAAAGAAAATTGTTAAAAGAATAGCTTCAAAAGAACCCTAAGATTCTCGGTGTTCAAAAATCATATAATTCACAAATCCCATCTTTAATTTGAGTTATAATTCTATCGTGTTTCAGCTGCAGGAAGAGATAAAATCCATTTCTAAAAGAAACCTAAGTTTTATATATACAAATTGAGACGATTAAGTAGTATTATGAGCAACATAATCATTGAATACAATTTCCGTTGGCTGTATCAGTGAACCAAACCCAATTAATTGAAACAAGATATGCAAACAAGATCGAATTCTTACCCTTAATCTTCAGCCAAGAACACAGAGAAGCTCTTTTAGCCATCTTTCAATCTTCTACAGGAATTCTACTAATTGAAGAGTTCATGCTCCTAACTTGTTGGAATATTTTCAACCGCGCTACGAAGGGGGGTCCTGGGGGGCGTAGCCAGAAAATTCTAACTGTTTTCCAACTGTTTTTTGGATATGCAATTGTTTGGACAGTTGGAAAACGTTTCCAGAAAATTCTAAATTCAACAGACAGTGGCTGTTGATGAAGAGACGCATCTCTTTGTGAAGAGAAACCTGTTGGTGAAAAGACATGTCTTTTCCCAACAGATGCAAAACTCCTATAAGTAGCATCTCCCAAACCCATTTCGAAATCATCAAAAAAACTATCTTCTGTTCTTCTTTCTTACAAAGCATCATCAGAAACTTATTTACATGTGTTCTTGATTGGGTCAAGGGGTGCAAACCTTGAATCCAATTTTCGGTTGTAGGGCTTTCATTTGTATCCTCGAAGCGGTATTTCACATACCCATTTGCAATCGCCAATTCGTTGGGAGGGTAGAAATATTTGTCTAAAAGAAATCACCAGAGCCTTGGAAGTTTTGAGTACAACCACAAAAGATTTCTGTCATTCATCTCCATTGCAGCCCGGTAACTTTTTTCCAACATAACTTTCTTTCTTCTCAGTTGAAAACAGAAACTTAAATCAAAATTCACTAATTTCTCTTGCTCTTTCTCTTTTCACTTAGCTTTTCACGAATTTTCTATGTTACAGGCGTTGAGATAAGAAGATAAGTTCGAGAGTTTTATCAAATCCTTTTCTTTCCTTGCCAAACGTGTCCTTAACAGATTGTGACTCTATGTGTCAAGGTAGGTATTCACCACGTCTACACTATTCTGCTGATGGATATGCACCAGGAGCATAGCACATAGAAGTATCCGAAGTCCTGAATAATAGGAGGCGTGGCCCTTTCTTGTGACTGAATCTGACCATGAGCCATGTTGAGAAACAACACAAGTAAAAACAAATATTAACATCAGATTCCTTCATAAAGAGAATTGTAATTTCAAATACCCGCTGATTTAACAGAGAATAGGAATTCATTAAAATTTCAAATTACCTTCTTAGTAGCCTCTGTAGAAGCTTCTACCTCTTCATCTGCAGTAAGAACTATTATTCCATCTCCATTTCTGAAAATTGAAGAAGACCCTTCTGCCATTTATAAAAATAGGATAAAATCAAAAACCAAAACCAATAAATCAAGTCAAAATATACAAAATTGAAAACAAAAAGAAAAAAAATATGAAAAGTTATAGATCAAGAACGGATTAAGAACTTACAAGACAAAATCACTAAAATGAAGAAAGAACTCCTTGAATATTTCTGAGTAAATCAGTTCCAGACCCTAAAACAAACACATCAAAATAAAAATATAAATGAATCATCTATCAATCGAATTGTTTATCTACAATATTATACTCTCAAATATAAAAAATTATTCCCAATCTTTAAATCGAAACCTAGAAATCAATTGTTCAAAAAAAAACATGAAATTTTGGGTGACAAAATAAGAGAATCACTTTCCTCTAAACTTTTAAGTAAAAGAAACCAAATCGAATAAAATCCTAACTATACCTGTATATGATGAAAATCTGAACTGCAACTTAAGCTGTTGAAATCCACCTGAAATTAACCAACAAAACAATAATTGTTAAACCCCCGTGACCAAAATCGACCAGTAAAAGAAAAAGAAAACTTAATTCCAACACCTAACTGTACCTGATGAACAACTACAACTAGAGTTGTTGAGATTTACCTGAAATCAACCAACAAAACAATTATTGTTATACCCCCATGAAGAAATTAAATCGACCATTAAAAGAAAAAAATAAGGAAAAGAAAACTCCAATCAAAAACCCTAACTGTACCTGTACATGATGATTTTGAAAATTAAACCTAACTGTTGTACAGTTGAGAGATGTAAAAGGTTAATCTTAGTGAGGTTTTCTGATATAAGGAGTTGATTAGATTTCTATGGTACAGTTCTGAGAGAGGAGGAGAAATTTTGGGTGGTATTGTTTTTCTCTACGAATGACTTTTTTTTTCCTCCATGAGTGAACTAATGGAGAGATAGAAAGGATGTGGAGGATATAACATCTATTAACGCAGGTGAGGAGAGACAAAGAGGATGCAGAAGAGATAGCATCGATAACACTGGCGAGAAAAGGAAGGTCCCACCTAAAAAAAATAGCACTGGTTCAACTAGGTAATGCAGTCGCGGTGTGGGTTGATGTTTCAGGGATATAAGCGTAATTAAAAAAATATACAACGACCGTTTTTAACACTTTGGGTTGTGCTCCGCATTTTTATTAAATGTACGACCGTCTTGACACGTCCACGGTATGTTGACCGCCATTGAGGGTCGGGGATGTGGGTCATTAAAACCCCCTTTTCCACTAGTGGTAAGTCCCCAGTTGCTGGTAACATTTTTTTGCTAAAACAAAACCGCCATCCAGTCCCCAAATCAGAGTCCCCAATTTCCCGTGTAGTTTTTACGGCTGGCAATTGGGTTGTCTGGTAGTTGGGTCACAGATATCCAAACCGATTGGATTCTTCTGTTGTTGGTGCTTGTATCGAGACGCGAGATCAATTTCTAGGAGTAGATATTGCAACCGAGAGATTGAAACTCCCGTTGTGGTCGCCAATTATTTATGGGAGAAAATCGCCTCTGCCAAATTTGGTAAATTCGATGGTGGAGAGACTAGTTTAAACCCTTAAACAAATGTGCTGCACGTGAGCACTTTTTACGAGATATTAATCTGTATAGTTCTGGCCTAAACCAAGAAAATGGCCGTTCCAGATTTGCTTCGGTCACAAAGTGGAGGAGAAGGGTTGATTTGGGGAGGATAGCGAAGAAGGGTGATGATACCAGAGAGTTCTGGCTAGGTAGTATCTCGACTTGTATCAGAAGTCTAGAATCTTGCAGAAGCTTGCAAGCAATGGAAGCTTTAATAGAGAGAGCTTGCAAAGTTGCTATCTGATAGTATTGTATTTTTCCTGACCAAGACTTGTGTGTTTTGGAAGAATAGGTGAGACCTATTTATACAAGTGAGATTGAACGTACCCTGGCCTCATTAAGGAATTGAGTAAATGTGCCAATTAATCAGAGGAGGTGGAAACCGTTTGTGGCTTTATGGTGAAAACGTTTTCACCATAAATTTCCTTATTTAATTGACCGTATTCATTCCTTTGCACGCCGTTCTTATTGCGAGCGTAGTGGACACTGCACGCTGTGACCGCCAAACCAAAACCCCAATAAAGCATCCCCTAGTTTGTGTTGATGTCTCGAGAGTGGGCGCAAGTGGCAATGCCAAAGTTGCTAGTGAAGCGTTGCGTCATGTGCCAATGGCATGTTCAGGATATTTCGACCGCAAGTTGTATTTTGAGAGCGGATGGAAATGCCAAAGTCGCTTGGTGGAGCATTTTGTATGTGCCAATGGAATGTGCGAAATTCCTTGGCCGCAAGTTACACTTTGAGTGTGAATGGCAATGCCAAAATCGCTAGCGGAACATGTGTGGCATGTGCGGAATGCCTTGGAAATTGGATAGCAGGTTGGGGATGAAAGTGGCTAGTGGTAACGTGTTGGCATGTGCCAATGGCACGCATGGACACCTTGGCCAAGTTGCGGGCTCTACAACCGGGTAGCGGCTTAGAATAGAAAGTGGTTAGTGGTAACGTGTTGGCATGTGCCAATGACACGCAGGCCACTTAGGCCAAGTTGCGGGCGCTACAAATGGGTAGCGGCTTGGAATAGAAAGTGGCTAGTGGTAACGTGTTGGCATGTGCCAATGGCACGCACGGCCACCTTGGCCAAGTTGCGAGCGCTATAACTGGGTAGCGGCTTAGAATAGAAAGTGGCTAGTGGTAACGTGTTGGCATGTGCCAATGGAACGCACGGACACCTAGGCCAAGTTGTGGGCGCTACAATTGGGTAGCGTCTTGTTTTTGGCATAGTTGTCATGGTGCGCAGTATGCGGCTTGGTTTTGGAATTAGGGTTTTGTGTCAAAAACCCTAATCCGGTATTTGAAAAAATACCCCTATTAATTATTTACATCTGAATTAAAATTTCTCAGTTAATGTGTTGCGGGTAACACTAGGTCATGGGGTTTTTCGATTTTACCTCTTGTATAAAATCCACCATCGACATTAAGTCCCCTTATTAGCTCGGAACATGATCTTTGTTGCGAGGTAAGCATAAGATTGTGCCAACACAAAATCTGAAAAAGAAACGGGAGATTTATCTGACCTTTTTTCTGAGATGCGAACTGGATTCGGAATCCTTGTCCTTAGCATTTTTTCACGGAGCGAGAGGTTGGCACAATTTGGAGGAAAGTGGAAGCTGGGAAGCATTGAGTAGCTGGCGCGAGTTGAGAAACAGAGCGTGCTAGATGGTGGGCCCGGTGGGAGATGGACGTGATGGCTGGTGCGAATTGGGCGACGTTGACGGGTCAGCGCGATTGGTGGGCCTGACAAAAAGGAGTATGCTAACTTGGGCGGTACTGGCTCGAGGTTGAGAGGATGGCATGGTGGGACCGGTGTGAAGGGAGCACGCTTGGGGAGATACTGGCGCCGTTGATGGGGCTTGAGCGGCCGTTGGGAAGTTGGGTGCCCTTGAGGGACCAAAACTTCCTTTACACGCGCAGCTTTGGGAGAAAAGGAAACCTTCCCCATTGTGGAAACAGCCCGCATATATATACATGAAGTTTTCCTTCTTACCTTTCCCTTTGTTCCTTCCCTCTTTCTTGCCAGCGGCCAAGGAGAAACCGGCTATCTAGGTATGTCTTCTAATACTTCTCTTGTTTTCCTTTGGAGGTGCAAACCCTAGCAGTAGGTGCTTTTCCTTTTATAAATGCAACGATTGGTTGGCATGCTTCTTGTAGAGAATATATGTTTTGATTCCGTATATAATACTTCATATATGATTTTGAACCCATAGAGAATGTTGCGTGCATAATTTTGAACCCGAAGAAAGATTCTGTATATGCATTTGAACCCGAGAAATATACTGCGCATGTAATTTTGAACCTGAAGCAGGATACTGTATATGCACTTGAATCCGAGAAATATACTTCACATGAATCCCGAAGAAAAATACCGTGTAGGTGCTTCATATGAACCAAAATGAATCCCGAAGAAGAATACGGCATATGTGCTTCATATGAACCCGAAAAAAATTACTGTATATGAATCCCGAAGAAGAATACCGTATATGATCTTAAACCCAGAAAATATACGGCGGATATAATTTTGAACCCAAAGTAGGATACTGCATATGTATTTCGAAACCTTAGAAAATACTATTCTCCCATGTGTCAGGGATTTTTCTTCCTGTCGAGCGCGGTTGTGTGTTTGGGGAATCATTTCATAATTTCCCTATTTTTGTGCAGATATCTTGTTGCTAAGCGAGAGAAACCGACAAGATGTTACTGAACAAGGCTCCATTTCGTCGAAAGATGTTGATAGTTCGAAACCAAACATAGATGATGAGTTCTTTACCAAACCCTTTGGTCGTGCTCGGAGGAATCTTCCAGACTTCGAGCCAGCTTTATTGACTGATGGTGAAAATGAAAAGGAAACTCGCACAGTTCGGCCGGAGCATATCATACGGTTTTTTCTTCATAAAGGAGTGTATGCCTCTTCCAGTATTGACTTTAGGATATGTCAAATCCCATTGCGTTCTTTTGATGTGTGGGTCGAATTTATGGTGAGTAGGGAGCATATAAATTTCAACTTGACTCGAGCGAGGATTATTAATGCCGTCAGAGCTTCAGTAAATCTCCAGATTAGGAAAAATATCCCGGGCTTGGTTGCTTTCCTCTCTAGGTGGTGCTCGGACACTCACACAATTATCTATAGATGGGGCGAAATAGCTTTTACCTTGGAGAGCGTGGCTCTCTTGTTGAATCTTCCGGTAACTGGGGATATTAACATCCAATTATCCAAAGATGATAAGAAGATGCGAAATGACCTTTCTTCTAAGTTGGGAGACTTTGCCCGAAAAGATTCTTTTGCGAAGTTGATAAATCCTTCCCGAAAAGAAGATGAAAGGTGCCTTTACAGCTGGTAGAAATCTCAGTGGTTTCTGTAAGAGTTGGATGCTAGACAGAAAAGTAGCGATCTCCACGTTGCCGCATTTTTGGCCCTCTGGTTGTCTAGAGACATTCTTGACGACTGTTCCGATAAGAAGGAGATAAGGGCAGAGATGTTACCAATTGCTGTGAAATTGGCGAAAGGTGAAGTTCTCCCCATTGGCAGGCTATTCCTTGGCTCCTTGAACGCGCATCTGGATCACTTAGTCGCGAATATGTGAGTTTCGAATGGTTTCATGAAAGTGGTTCGTATGTGCATGTCATTTTTCTGCAAGCGTGGCTATGGGAGCATTTTGAAAAATCCGTTCCAAAGCCGTTGCCTACGATTCCTACAAGTTGGGGTGGCTCTCGAATTCTTCGATGGGCGAATAAGCGTCCAAGAGTTGGTGTGAGCTTGGTTAGTCTTCTTGATAAGTCACACGAGATCAATTTTCTCCCGTGGGAGCCAGTTCATAGGTCCGTGCTTCAAATTGATAATTTTTCTTCTGCTCCGGATGTGATTTTGTCTTCAGATGACGACTTGAGCGTTGGTAAAAACTTGTTAATTCAAAGTTGCATCCCCGGTCACATGGGTTTCGATCTGGGGGTGCCCCTTGCTTTCCGTCTAGAGATTCTTGAGAATTCATTGCGTGCCGCCCTCGATTATAGTGCCCTTGGGCCAGGTATCCGTCTTCCCTTCTTTCAACCGGAAAGAGCTCCCCTGATGACCTTTAGTTACAACGAGTTCTGGTGCCGTGAGCGTCTCATGATTCGCAAGTTTGTGGACGATGCGGTGGAGAATGTTCGTGGTAAGCCTTACCAAGAAGTTTTGAAGAAGTACCCAATGTTGAGAGAATTCAAGCGAAAGTCATCTGGTAATTTTAAAAGCCCCAAGTGAAAGAGAAGAGGAAGAAAAACCGTGCTGGTAGTTTTCGGACGGCTTCAAGAGATCCTCCCACAACACTTGTGTCTTTCAGTTCTTCCAATAACCAGGTATGTGTCGCCTATTTGCTGGTCTATTTTCCAAATATGTGAATTTCAGCTGAAAGTATGTGTCTCGTTTCTTCCAGGGCTTTGGTAGTGTTAATTCTTTTGCTGCTCTTGCTCGCTTTCGGGAGACGGTAACTCCTTTGAGTAATTCTGGCGGTATAGAGCCTTCTCACAATGGTAATGCGCCAGAGAAAGAATAAAGTTCGGAAGGTGAAGGTGATTCTTCCGATAGCAGTGCTGGATCCCTTTCGGAAAGTGGCTAGGTAGGTTTCGCGCCTCTTTTTCTTCCTTCTCCCTTTAAAAACGTCTAACACAAATCTTGCAGGAGATGGATCTGAGGTGGAGGCACATGAAGACTTTCCCTTGTTGATAAAAACCGTCGGTGATGACTTGGAGATGGAAGTCGATAATCCGAATGTAGTGACCGTGACCGCTGATGATGTCTTGGGGATGAAAGTTGATCAATCACAAAGCATGAATGCAGTTCGACCGGGAAATGATTCTCTGATTGTTGGCTCAGATGCGGAAGGGAAACATTCTCAGATGGCGGATTTGGTTGTAGGCGCCATTTTGGATCCTCCGTACTTGGTTCCCGACCCAGGTCACATGCTGGTCGGCGGTTTCATCGTGCTGGCTAAATATGAGGCGTTGTATACCAAAATCTGGAAGAAGCATGGACACATAGCTACGACCAAGAAGATTACTAGTCGTATTGCGTTGGTTAAACGTGTGGAAGAATCCTTATCTTCTATTGAGGACATGTGCAGGGTGACTGGCTACACCGTTTCTGAATACGTTATCATTAACTTGGAGCATCACCGCGATGTGTGTGTGGAGAAGGAATTCAATGCTTCATGGTTCGTCAAAAATCTTGCTGAGATTCGGAAATTGAAGGATACAACAGTCGAAATTCCTTCTGCGGAGGAGATCACGCGACAAGAAGCAGAGGCTGATGAGCTGTCCAGGATGTTAGCTATGAAGAGAGCGACTATTGAAGATGCGAAGGACCGTCTTGCTAAGAAGATTAAACTATTGTTGGAAAACTTCCCTTGAATGTTTCTCCTTTAGATTCTTTTCTTATTTCGAGAAACACTTTGGGTGCTTGATTTCAGAGTCTGACTGATTTTGGTAGTTGGTTGATGTTTTTTGAGATGTTGGATTATTTTCTGGGATGAATGGTTTTAATATATAACTTTAATTATGCCTTGCGAAGAGAATATTGTTTTTATGAAAGTGTGTGCTAGAAATAACATAAGAAGTAATGGTATGATGGTTTTACTGAGAACCCAAAAACAGATCAGATATCTTTCCCAGGCTAGACTTACTTGCTGTATGGATCTTTCATCGCAAATACGCCTATTTTCGTATACGAAGTGGTTTTGACGGTGAATATGCCAGTAAGTCCCCAGTTGCTGGTAACATTTTTTTGCTGAAACAAAACCGCCAGCCAGTCCCCAAATCAGAGTCCCCAATTTCCCGTGTAGTTTTTACGGCTGGCAATTGGGTTGTCTGGTAGTTAGGTCACAGATATCCAAACCGATTGGCTTCTTCTGTTGTTGGTGCTTGTATCGAGACGCGAGATCAATTTCTAGGAGTAGATATTGCAACCGAGAGATTGAAACTCCCACTGTGGTTGCCAATTATTTATGGGAGAAAATCGCCTCTGCCAAATTTGGTAAATTCAATGGTGGAGAGACTAGTTTAAACCCTTAAACAAATGTGCGGCACTTGAGCACTTTTGACGAGATATTAATCTGTACAATTCTGGCCTAAACAAAGAAAATGGCCGTTCCAGATTTGCTTCGGTCACAAAGTGGAGGAGAAGGGTTGATTTGGGGAGGATAGCGAAGAAGGGTGATGATACCAGAGAGTTCTGGCTAGGTAGTATCTCGACTTGTATCAGGAGTCTAGAAGCTTGCAGAAGCTTGCAAGCAATGGAAGCTTTAATAGAGAGAGCTTGCAAAGTTCCTATCTAATAGTATTGTATTTTTCCTGACCAAGACTTGTGTGTTTTGGAAGAATAGGTGAGACCTATTTATACAAGTGAGATTGAACGTACCCTGGCCTCATTAAGGAATTGAGTAAATGTGCCAATTAATCAGAGGAGGTGGAAACCGTTTGTGGCTTTATGGTGAAAACGTTTTCACCATAAATTTCCTTATTTAATTGACCATATTCATTCCTTTGCACGCCGTTCTTATTGCGAGCGTAGTGGACACTGCACGCTGTGACTGCCAAACCAAAACCCCAATAAAGAATCCCCTAGTTTGTGTTGAAGTCTCGAGAGTGGGCGCAAGTGGCAATGCCAAAGTTGATAGTGAAGCGTTGCGTCATGTGCCAATGGCATGTGCAGGATATTTCGACCACAAGTTGTACTTTGAGAGCGGATGGCAATGCCAAAGTCTCTTGGTGGAGCATTTTGCATGTGCCAATGGAATGTGCGAAATGCCTTGGCCGCAAGTTACACTTTGAGTGTGAATGGCAATGCCAAAATCGCTAGCGGAACATGTGTGGCATGTGCGGAATGCCTTGGAAATTGGCTAGCAGGTTGGGGATGAAAGTGGCTAGTGGTAACGTGTTGGCATGTGCCAATGGCACGCATGGACACCTTGGCCAAGTTGCGGGCGCTACAACCGGGTAGCGGCTTAGAATAGAAAGTGGTTAGTGGTAACGTGTTGGCATGTGCCAATGACACGCAGGCCACTTAGGCCAAGTGGCGGGAGCTACAACTGGGTAGAGGCTTGGAATAGAAAGTGGCTAGTGGTAACGTGTTTGCATGTGCCAATGGCACGCACGGCCACCTTGGCCAAGTTGCGAGCGCTACAACTGGGTAGCGGCTTAGAATAGAAAGTGGCTAGTGGTAACATGTTGTCATGTACCAATGACACGCATGGAAACCTAGTCCAAGTTGTGGGCGCTACAATTGGGTAGCGGCTTGTTTTTGGCATAGTTGTCATGGTGCGCAGTATGCGGCTTGGTTTTGGAATTAGGGTTTTGTGTCGAAAACCCTAATCCGGTATTTGAAAAAATACCCATATTAATTATTTACATCTGAATTAAAAGTTCTCAGTTAATGTGTTGCGGGTAACACTAGGTCATGGGGTTTTTCGATTTTACCTCTTGTATAAAATCCACCATCGACATTAAGTCCCCTTCTTAGCTCGGAATAGGAGCTTTGTTGCGAGGTAAGCATAAGATTTTGCCAAGACAAAATCTGAAAAACAAACGGGAGATTTATCTGACCTTTTTTCTGAGATGCGAACTGGATTCGGAATCCTTGTCCTTAGCATTTTTTCACGGAGCGAGAGGTTGGCACAATTTGGCGGAAAGTGGAAGATGGGAAGCATTGAGTAGCTGGCGCGAGTTGAGAAACAGAGCGTGCTAGATGGTGGGCCCAGTGGGAGATGGACGTGATGGCTGGTGCGAATTGGGCGACGTTGACGGGTCAGCGCGATTGGTGGGCCTGACAAAAAGGAGTATGCTAACTTGGGCGGTACTGGCTCGAGGTTGAGATGCTGGCATGGTGGGACCGGTGTGAAGGGAGCACGCTTGGGGAGATACTGGCGCCGTTGATGGGGCTTGAGCGGCCGTTGGGAAGTTGGGTGCCCTTGAGGGACCAAAACTTACTTTACACGCGCAGCTTTGGGAGAAAAGGAAACCTTCCCCATTGTGGAAACCACCCGCATATATATACATGAAGTTTTCCTTCTTACCTTTCCCTTTGTTCCTTCCCTCTTTCTTGCTAGCGGCCAAGGAGAAACCGGCTATCCAGGTTTGTCTTCTAATACTTCTATTGTTTTCATTTGGAGGTGCAAACCCTAGCAGTAGGTGCTTTTCCTTTTATAAATGCAACGATTGGTTGGCGTGCTTCTTGTAGAGAATATATGTTTTGATTCCGTAGATAATACTTCATATATGATTTTGAACCCGTAGAGAATGTTGCGTGCATAATTTTGAACCCGAAGAAAGATTCTGTATATGCATTTGAACCCGAGAAATATATTGCGCATGTAATTTCGAACCTGAAGCAGGATACTGTATATGCACTTGAATCCGAGAAATATACTGCACATGAATCCCGAAGAAAAATACAGTGTACGTGCTTCATATGAACCAAAATCAATCCCGAAGAATAATACTGCATATGTGCTTCATATGAACCTAAAAAAATTTACTGTATATTAATCCCGAAGAAGAATACCGTATATGCTCTTGAACCCAGAAAATATACTGCGCATATAATTTTGAACCCAAAGTAGGATACTGCATATGTATTTCGAAACCTTAGAAAATACTATTCTCCCATGTGTCAGGGATTTTTCTTCTTATCGAGCGCGGTTGTGTGTTTGAGGAATCATTTCATAATTTCCCTATTTTTATGCAGATATCTTGTTGCTAAGCGAGAGAAACCGACAAGATGTTACTGAACAAGGCTCTGTTTCGTCGAATGATGTTGATAGTTCGAAACCAAACATAGATGATGAGTTCTTTACCAAACCCTTTGCTCGTGCTCGGAGGAATCTTCCAGACTTCGAGACAGCTTTATTGACTGATGGTGAAATTGAAAAGGAGACTCGCACAGTTCGGCCGGAGCATATCATACGGTTTTTTCTTCATAAAGGAGTGTATGCCTCTTCCAGTATTGACTTTAGGATATGTCAAAGCCCATTGCGTTCTTTTGATGTGTGGGTCGAATTTATGGTGAGTATGGAGCATATAAATTTCAACTTGACTCGAGCGAGGATTATTAATGCCGTCAGAGCTTCAGTAAATCTCCAGATTAGGAAAAATATCCCGGTCTTGGTTGCTTTCCTCTCTAGGCGGTGCTCGGACACTCACAAAATTATCTATAGATGGGGCGAAATAGATTTTACCTTGGAGAGCGTGGCTCTCTTGTTGAATCTTCCGGTAACTGGGGATCTTAACATCCAATTATCCAAAGATGAGAAGAAGATGCGAAATGACCTTTCTTCTAAGTTGGGAGACTTTGCCCGAAAAGATTCTTTTGCGAAGTCGAGAAATCCTTCCCGAAAAGAAGATGAAAGGTGCCTTTACATCTGGTAGATATCTCAGTGGTTTCCGTAAGAATTGGATGCTAGACAGAAAAGTAGCGATCTCCACGTTGCATCATTTTTGGCCCTATGGGTGTCTAGAGACATTCTTGACGACGGTTCCGATAAGAAGGAGATAAGGGAAGAGATGTTACCAATTGCTGTGAAATTGGCGAAAGGTGAAGTTCTCCCCATTGGCAGGCTATTCCTTGGCTCCTTAAACGCGCATCTGGATCACTTAGTCGCGAATATGTGAGTTTCGAATGGTTTCATGAAAGTGGATTCGTATGTGCATGTCGTTTTTCTGCAAGCGTGGCTATGGGAGCATTTTGAAAAGTACGTTCCAAAGCCGTTGCCTACGATTCCTACAAGTTGGGGTAGCTCTCGAATTCTTCGATGGGCGAATAAGCGTCCAAGAGTTGGTGTGAGCTTGGTTAGTGTTCTTGATAAGTCACACGAGATCAATTTTCGCCCGTGAGAGCCAGTTCATAGGTCCGTGCTTCAAATTGATACTTTTTCTTCTGCTCCGGATGTGATTTTGTCTTCAGATGACGACTTGAGCGTTGGTGAAAACTTGTTTATTCAAAGTTGCATCCCCGGTCACATGGGTTTCGATCAGGGGGTGCCCCTTGCTTGCCGTCTCGAGCTTCCTGAGAATTCATTGCGTGCATCCCTCGATGCTAGTGCCCTTGGGCCAGGTATCCGTGTTCCCTTCTTTCAACCGGAAAGAGCTCCCCTGATGACCTTTAGTTACAACGAGTTCTGGTGCCGTGAGCGTCTCAAGATTCGCAAGTTTGTGGATGACGCGGTGGAGAATGTTCGTGGTAAGCCTTACCAAGAAGTTTTGAAGAAGTACCCAATGTTGAGAGAATTCAAGCGAAAGTCATCTGGAAATTTTGAAAGCCCCAAGTGCAAGAGAAGAGGACGAAAAACTGTGTTGGTGGTTTTCGGACGGTTTCAAGAGATCCTCCCACAGCACTTGTATATTTCAGTTCTTCCAATAACCAGGTATGTATCGCCTCTTTGCTGGTCTATTTTCCAAATGTGTGAATTTCAGCTGAAAGTATGTGTCTCGTTTCTTCTAGGGCTTTGGTAGTGTTAATTCTTTTGCTGCTCTTGCTCGCTGTCGGGAGACGGTAACTCCTTTGAGTAATTTTGGCGGTATCGAGCCTTCTCACAATGGTAATGCGCCAGAGAAAGAAGAAAGTTCGGAAGGTGAAGGTGATTCTTCCAATAGCAGCGCTGGATCCCTTTCGGAAAGTGGCTAGGTAGGTTTCGCGCCTCTTTTTCTTCCTTCTCCCTTTGAAAACGTCTAACACAAATCTTGCAGGAGATGGATCTGAGGTGGAGGCACATGAAGACTTTCCCTTATTGATAGCAACCGTCGGTGATGACTTGGAGATGGAAGTCGATAATCCGCCTGTAGTGACCGTGACCGCTGATGATGTCTTGGGGATGAAAGTTGATCAATCACAAAGCATGAATGCAGTTCGACCGGGAAATGATTCTCTGATTGTTGGCTCAGATGCGGAAGGGAAACCTTCTCAGATTGCGGATCTGGTTGTAGGCGCCATTTTGGATCCTCCGTACTTGGTTCCCGACCCAGGTGACGTGCTGGTCGGCGGTTTCAGCGTGCTGGCTAAATATGAGGCGTTGTATACCAAAATATGGAAGAAGCATGGACACATGGCTACGACCAAGAAGATTACTAGTCGTATTGTGTTGGTTAAACGTGTGGAAGAATCCTTATCTTCTATTGAGGACATGTGCGGGGTGACTGGCTACACCGTTTCTGAAGACGTCATCATTAACTGGGAGCATCACCGCGATGTGTGTGTGGAGAAGGAATTCAATGCTTCATGGTTCGTCGAAAATCTTGCTGAGATTCAGAAATTGAAGGATACATCAGTCGAAATTCCTTTTGCGGAGGAGATCACACGACAAGAAGCAGAGGCTGATGAGCTGTCCAGGATGTTATCTATGAAGAGAGCGACAATTGAAGATGCGAAGGACCGTCTTGCTAAGAAGAGTAAACTGCTGTTGGAAAACTTCCCTTGAATGTTTCTCCTTTAGATTCTTTGCTTATTTCGAGAAACACTTTGGGTGCTTGATTTCAGAGTCTGACTGATTTTGGTAGTTGGTTGATGTTTTTGGAGATGTTGGATTATTTTCTGGGATGAATGGTTTTAATATATAACTTTAATTATGCCTTGCGAAGATAATATTGTTTTTATGAAAGTGTGTGCTAGCAATAACATAAGAAGTAATGGTATGATGGTTTTACTGAGAACCCAAAAACAGATCAGATATCTTTCCTAGGCTAGACTTACTTGCTGTATGGATCTTTCATCGCAAATACGCCTATTTTCGTATACGAAGTGGTTTTGACGGTGACTTTGCCAGTAAGTCCCCCGTTTCTGGTAACATTTTTTTGCTGAAACAAAACCGCCAGCCAGTCCCCAAATCAGAGTCCCCAATTTCCCGTGTAGTTTTTACGGCTGGCAATTGGGTTGTCTGGTAGTTGAGTCACAGATATCCAAAAGGATTGGCTTCTTCTATTGTTGGTGCTTGTATCGAGACGCGAGATCAATTTCTAGGAGTAGATATTGCAACCGAGAGATTGAAACTTCCGCTGTGGTCGCCAATTATTTATGGGAGAAAATCGCCTCTGCCAAATTTGGTAAATTCGATGGTGGAGAGACTAGTTTAAACCCTTAAACAAATGTGCTGCATGTGAGCACTTTTGACGAGATATTAATCTGTACAATTCTGGCCTAAACCAAGAAAATGGCCGTTCCAGATTTGCTTCGGTCACAAAGTGGAGTAGAAGGGTTGATTTGGGGAGGATAACGAAGAAGGGTGATGATACCAGAGAGTTCTGACTAGGTAGTATCTTGACTTGTATCAGAAGTCTAGAAGCTTGCAGAAGCTTGCAAACAATGGAAGCTTTAATAGAGAGAGCTTGCAAAGTTGCTATCTGATAGTATTGTATTTTTCCTGACCAAGACTTGTGTGTTTTGGAAGAATAGGTGAGACCTATTTATGCAAGTGAGATTGAACGTACCCTGGCCTCATTAAGGAATTTAGTAAATGCGCCAATTAATCAGAGGAGGTGGAAACAGTTTGTGGCTTTATGGTGAAAACGTTTTCACCATAAATTTCCTTATTTAATTGACCGTATTCATTCCTTTGCACGCCGTTCTTATTGCGAGCGTAGTGGACGCTGCACGCTGTGACCGCCAAACCAAAACCCAAAGAAAGCATCCCCTAGTTTGTGTTGATGTCTCGAGAGTGGGCGCAAGTGGCAATGCCAAAGTTGCTAGTGAAGCGTTGTGTCATGTGCCAATGGCATGTGCAGGATATTTCGACCGCAAGTTGTACTTTGAGAGCGGATGATAATGCCAAAGTCGCTGGGTGGAGCATTTTTCATGTGCCAATGGCATGTGCGAAATGCCTTGGCCGCAAGTTACACTTTGAGTGTGAACGGCAATGCCAAAATCGCTAGCGGAACATGTGTGGCATGTGCGGAATGCCTTGGAAATTGGCTAACAGGTTGGGGATGAAAGTGGCTAGTGGTAACGTGTTTGCATGTGCCAATGGCACGCACGGACACCTTGGACAAGTTTCGGGCGCTACAACCGGGTAGCGTCTTAGAATATAAAGTGGTTAGTGGTAAGGTGTTGGCATATGCCAATGACACGCAGGCCACCTAGGCCAAGTTGCGGGCGCTACAACTGGGTAGCGGCTTGGAATAGAAAGTGGCTAATGGTAACGTGTTGGCATGTGCCAATGGCACGCACGGCCACCTTGGCCAAGTTGCGAGCGCTACAACTGGGTAGCGTATTAGAATAGAAAGTGGCTAGTGGTGACGTGTTGGCATGTGCCAATGGCACGCACGGCCACCTAGGCCAAGTTGCGGACGCTACAACTGGGTAGCGGCTTAGAATAAAAAGTGGCTAGTGGTAACGTGTTGGCATGTGCCAATAGCATGAACGGCCACCAAGGCCAAGCTGCGGGTGCCACAACTGGGTAGCGGCTTAGAATATAAAGTGGCTAGTGGTAACGTGTTGGCATGTGCCAATAGAACGCACGGCCAACTTAGCCAAGTCGCGGGCGCTACAACTGGGTAGCGGCTTGGAATAGAAACTGGCAAGTGGTAACGTGTTGGCATGTGCCAATGGCACGCACGGCAACCTTGGCTAAGTCACCGGCGTGACAATTGGGTATCGGCTTAGAGTAGAAAGTGGCTAGTGGTAACGTGTTGGCATGTGCCAATGGAACGCGCGACTACCTAGGCCAAGTTGCGTGCGCTACAACCGGGTAGCGGCTTAGAATAGAAAGTGGCTAGTGGTAACGTGTTTGCATGTGCCAATGGCACGCACGGCCACCTAGGCTAAGTTACGGGCGCTACAACTGGGTAGCGGCTTAGAATAGAAAGTGGCAAGTGGTAACGTGTTGGCATGTGCCAATGGCACGCACGACCAACTTAGCCAAGTCGCAGGCGCTACAACTGGGTAGCGGCTTAGAATAGAAACTGGTTAGTGGTAACGTGTTTGCATGTGCCAATGGCACGCACGGCCACCTAGGCCAAGTTACGGGTGCTATAACTGTGTAGCATCTTAGAATAGAAAGTGGCAAGTGGTAACGTGTTGGCATGTGCCAATGGCACGCACGGCCAACTTAGCCAAGTCGCAGGCGCTACAACTGGGTAGCGGCTTAGAATAGAAACTGGTTAGTGGTAACGTGTTGGCATGTGCCAATGGCACGCACGACCACCTAGGCCAAGTTGCGGGCGCTACAACTAGGTAGCGTCTTAGAATAGAAAGTTGCTAGTGGTAACGTGTTGGCATGTGCCAATGGCACGCACGGCCACCTAGGTCAAGTTCCGGGCGCTACAACTGGGTAGCGGCTTAGAATAGAAAGTGGCTAGTGGTAACGTGTTCGCGTATGCCAATGGCACACACGGCCACCTTAGCCAAGTTGCAGGCGCTACAACTGGGTAGCAGCTTAGAATATAAAATGGCTAGTGGTAACGTGTTGGCATGTGTCAATGGTACGCACGACCACCTAGTCCAAGTTGCGGGCGCTACAACTGGTTAGCGGCTTAGAATAGAAAGTGGCTAGTGGTAACTTGTTGGCATGTTCCAATGGCACGCACGACCACCTTAGCCAAGTCGCGGGCGCTACAACTGGGTAGCGGCTTAGAAAATAAAGTGGCTAGTAGTAACGTGTTGGAATGTGCCAATGGCACGCACGGCCACCTAGGCCAAGTTGCGGGCGCTACAACTGGGTAGAGGCTTAAAATAGAAAGTGGCTAGTGGTAACGTGTTGGCATGTGCCAATGGCACGCACGACCACCTAGACCAAGTTGTGGGCGCCACAACTGGGTAACGGATTGGTTTTGGCATAGTTTCCATGGTGCGCAGTATGCGGCTTGGTTTTGGAATTAGGGTTTTGTGTCGAAAACCCTAATCCGGTATTTAAAAAAAATACCCCTATTAATTATTTAATCTGAATTAAAAGTTCTCAGTTAATGTGTTGCGGGTAACACTAGGTCATGAGGTTTTACGATTTTAACCCTTGTCTAAATTCTACCATCGACAAGGCCATATAGAGCTTTACGAAGTTTAGAAACTTGATTAGGTAAGTGATCCAAACCTGGAGGTGGTCGCATATAAATTTCTTCCTGAAGTTCCCCATAGAGAAATGCATTCTTAACATCCATATGATGAAGATCCCACTTACATGTTAAAGCAACAGCTAAAAGAGTACGTACATAGTCACACGAGCAACATGAGCAAAGGTTTCTTCATAATCTATTCCATACTCTTGAGTGTATCCTTAAGCAACAAGACAAGACTTACGTCGATCTAATGTGCAATCTGACTTTTTTCTAACCTTATAAACCCATTTACTTCATACAACAAGTTTTCCCGGAGGTAAATCAACCATATCCCATGTACCATCTTCCTTGTGTGCAGTTAACTCATCCTTCATTAAGTCTTTCCAGTCTGGGATCAGTGAAGCTTCTCTGTAATTCTTTGGTTCATGAATATACAAAATAGTTGCTAAAGAACATTGAAAATCAAAAAACTTAGCTGGTGGTCTTCGATTACGAACAGGAAATGTTCTAACTTCTGTCTCAGGATTCCCTCTTGGAGTTGCATTGTCGGAATGGTACATAGAGTGGTCTGTATCATTTTCAACATCTTCAATAGGAGGTATGAGAGGAGTAATAGTGGTGGTATCTTCAATAGAAGGGATGAGAAGAGTAATGGTGGTAGGATCAAGTGAGGAAGGAGAATTATTATCAAAAGGATCAATATATGAGAAACTTTCTAAAGTAGATGACTTAGTAATAAGGAGGACCAGAAAGGTATTTTATCCCAAAAGGTAACATGACGAGAGATGCGCAATATTTTACTTTCCGTATCATAACATCTATACCCCTTTTGTTCTATGCCATAACCTAAAAACACACACATGGAATTCTTTTTACTGAGTTTACTACGTTCTCTTTCTGAGAGAAGAAAAAAATATGTTGATCCAAAGACATGCAGTTCAGCGTAATCTGGTTTCTTAGCATACAGTTTTTCATATGGTGATATACCTCCTATAACAATAGTTGGAACTTGATAGATAGTATGAACAGCGGTGAGAACAGATTCACCCAGAAGTTATAGGGGACAGAATATGAGAGAAGTTGAGTCCTAACAGTCTCAATGATATGACGATGTTTTCGTTCAGCAACACCATTTTGCTCTGGTGTCTCTGTGCATGAAATCTGAAGAAGAGTACCCTCTGATTTTGGAAATTCTTTGAAAGGATTTGAGATATATTCACCTTATTGATAAACTCTAAAAACTCTAACGACTTTTAGAAACTGGGTTTTGATCATCTTAGAGAATTCAGTATATATTCTAAGCAAATCTGCTCTAGAACTAAATAGATAGATCCATGTGTAACGAGTATAATCATCAATGAATAAAACATAGTATAATGACCCTCCCTTAGTAGCAATGGGAGATTTTCCTCGAATATCAGAGTGAATAAGATCAAAAGGTGCAGTGGAACAAGTAATAATTTTATTAAAGGGAAGAGCAGGTTGTTTACCAAGCTTGCAAGAAATGCAATATGGTTCTTTATTTAGAGGAACATTTCCTAACAGACCTTTATTAATCATGTAAGTAAGACAAGAAAACGAAACATGACCTAACTTAGAATTCCAAGAGATAAATGGAGAAGTGGTAGATGATATGGTAGAAGTAGAAGCAACCATTAGATTATTGAGTTGATGATGAATGACAAGAGACTCAAGTAGATACAGTCTACCAACTCTACGGCCTATCCCAACAAGCCTCCCTGTCTTGGGATCTTGTATAAAACAATCATATCGAGTAAAATGAATGTTAAAGCCTTGATTACATAGCTGAAAGATAGATATTAGATTTATCTTGATATGAGGAACAAGCAGCACATCAGGAACATATATCTTGTTCAAAACATTAATCTTACCAATATGACTAGATGACAGTTTTGATCCATCTGTTGTATGAATCTTAGGTGTCATAATGGGATGTATTTTCCAAAATAAGGTTGAATTGTATGTCATATAGTTTGACGCTCCTGAATCAAGAAACCATTCAGTTGAGAAAATACCTGTGGGAACTGAAAAAGCTGTAGCTGCTGTAGGATTGTTACCAATTGATAAGGCATATTTGAGCATTTCTCTTATATCATCTAGATTGCTTTGTGTTAATAAAGCATTTGATGAAGAGGTCATTTGTTCATGTGCCTGTTCTGAACCAGATACTGATATTGCTGGGGCTGCAGTGTAGTGTATTGAAGCACCATTGAATCTCCTATTTTCTCTCATATTTCTAGATGATGGAGAAGTACAGTTTCCAACTGTATGTCCAAAAGCTTTACAATATCTGCATTGTGGTGTCCCTGGTGATGGAGGTTGAGAACTTTGCATTGTTGAACCTAGAGAAAAATTTGATGTAGTTGCAGTAGGTGGCATTGTGCAGTTCTTATCTTGATGTCCATTTTTATTATAGTTGTGACATTGTACCTGTGACAAATCACGATAGGTAGAGAAGTTTCTTTGTGAGTTAAAAGAAGTACTGAAATTTGAAGGTACTGCAAACAAAGTTGGTATATCAGGTTTAATTCTTTTACGAATCTCTTCTGCAATGAGTTCAGAAAGAGCAGCTCCTACAGTTGGAAGTGGAGATCGATGGAGAATAGATGCTCTTATTTATTCAAATTCTTCTCTCAAAGCCATCAGGAGTTAAACTAATCTAGAATCTTCTCTAAGCTTCTCCCATATTTGTGCATCTGTTGTCCATTTTGGTTCCATGGGAGCTAACAGGTTCCATATAATTGACATCTCAGAATGAAAATCAGGAATCGATTGATCTGGTTGTTGTTTCAACAATCAAATATCTTGTTATAGCTTGTACCTTTGAGCAAAGTTGACCTGTGTGTACCTCTTTGCAAGAAAATACCAGGCTTCTTTGGCTTCCTCAAAACTAGTAAGCTGCATGCTTATCGAAGTGATCACTGTGTTGCCAATCCATGTAAGAATCTTGTGATTGTTGGTCTCCCATTTTTCAGTGCCATCTTTTTCAACATCTTTGTCTTTAGTTTTAGTACTGACTGGTTGTGGACGTGTTTGTTTTCCATCAATATATTTCCACATGCTCTTTCCTTCGAGAAAACTTCTCATAAGAAATGACCAATGATTATAATTGGTTCCATCAAACTTAACAGTAATAGGTGAGGATTCTTCTCTTGTCATGATTAACAGGATTTTTGGTTCTTAGGTTTAATGATATGAAACAAAGGGATAAACGAAACTAAAAGGGATTGCAACGGAAATGGATTTTAGATCTTCTCTGGCTCTGATGCCATGACAGATTTAGTCATGGCATGTATATTCTGGTTAAGGAATTGTATTCAATGTATTAAGAAAAGAGTTTACAACAGGTTCTTATATAGTGGTGATAGCAGAATAAAAGGAAACAAGATAAAAGAAAATACAGACTAATTACACCAGAATATACATGCAAGTTAACAAAATAATATCGAATATATGGCAGAGATACACCATATCTTCCAACAGTTTACAACACTATCCCCATGATTCTGCCATCCAACCAAACGTGTTATTTACGAAATCAAAGACCAATGTACAAGTTGTGCAGCACAACCACAAAAGAAAACTGATCAATATTGACTTAGAAGTTTATTTAGTCAATGTAAAAAGAAAATGCTCGTCCTAGTTGCTTCCATTTAATTTGCTATGATAAGCTTATCAAGTGAAGAACGACTGACTCGTTATTTTAAGGAAATTAAGGACATCTCATCATTTGCGATGCATCCACTTGACTATGTCGTGTCTCTCTTTTACTTTTATCTTTCAGTCCTTTTGATGTAACTGACATGTTACTCCTTTCTCTATCTTTATTCACCGTTAGGAGTTAACATCTCCATTGCTAGGGGCGACGGTCTTAAAAAGACATGACATTGTGTTTAGAATGTGCCACGTGTTTAGAATCCAAGAGTATTAACGTCTCATAGGGAAAATTTATTTTAATTTATACACACGTGAGTTGCACGAGCATAGTTAACCGGATGGTGACAACAGTTATAACAAAAAAGGGGTTTTACCAATTTGGGATTTAAAAAGGGGTAATGCAAAATAGGTATTTATTTTGAGGGAAACATAAAATCCCCCTTTTTTTTTATTGGTAAACCATTTAAGTTGCAAAATAAAGTGGACGCGATACATTTATTGGAAAATAAGATAAACATCTGCACTTGAACTCCCAAGTGTAGCTATAATAAAGTGTCACCGAGGGTACAATTCGGTCATAGACATCTCATTAATGCTCACATTGTTAGCAGCATCTTGAGAACGGATGTTGGTTTCTGTTTTATTCTTATTATGCAATGAAAATGCAGGTGGTGTTAAAGGTGCTGCCAGAGTCACAGAACAGTTTTTGTTGAGAATGTGAACAATCCGTGCCATTGTTGGTCTTTCAGCCACATCTTCTTGAACACATAATAACGCAATTTCAATACATCTCATCACTTCATTTGTTGAATGATTTTCTCTCAATGTGGGATCTAGCAATTCTAGATATTTTCCTTCATTCCAAAGCTTCCATGCCTGCAAAATATGGTTTTTATGGTAAATATGTAGCTATGAAAATCCACGACTTCCTTACTTCAAGTTCAAAACTCACATAGGTGAAAATAGTCTCGGCTTCTTCGTCATTCCCAAATGAGTTGCTCCTCATTCCGCATAGTATCTCAAGAGTTAAGACACCAAAACTAAAGGCGTCGGATTTTATGGAGAATTTACCGAGCATTGCATACTCAGGAGCCATATATCCCCTGAAAGATTGGCAAATTCAGTAACAAATAGAAGATTTCTTAATTATGACGTAATTAATACAGTAGGTTTGTATGGATGTAGAGTGACATGGTTTATGAATAAGTTGAAGACTTACAAAGTTCCACAAATGTGTTTTGTGCTGTCTTGATACTGATTCACCTTGAAAATCCTGGCCATTCCAAAATCTGCAATTTTGGGGACCATATCTGCTCCTAATAATACGTTGCTAGCTTTGAGATCTCGATGAATAATGTTAAGTCGAGAGTCCTCGTGAAGATACAGAAGTCCTTTAGCAATACCTTCAATAATCATGTGTCGCCTTCCCCATTCTAAATGTGTCCGCTTAATTGGATCTACATATTTAATTTATTTTATATTTGTGGTCAGTATTACCGGATGTCTAGCACTCGGGAAAAAAATGCATTCTGAATGTAGCAAAACAGAAGGGAAGAAGCCGAACCGAATAAGAATTGATCGAGGCTTCCATGTTTCATGAACTCGTAGACGAGTAACTTTTCATCTCCATCTAAACAAAAACCTAATAGTCTAACGAGGTTTTTGTGTTGTAGTTTGATCAATAATGCAACTTCATTCTTAAACTCCTCATCACCTTGACCTGAACATGCAGACAACCTCTTCACAGCTATTTCTTGTCCATCTGTAAGTGTACCCTGACAGCAATATGAAGGTTAATTTACTCCAAAACCATACCCCATAAAATGATTTTAGCTATTAATTATCAACAATGTTCAATATGTCGACCACTATTTGTTGTAACAATCAAGCATCTGTAAACTTACCTTATAAACTGGCCCAAACCCTCCTTCTCCCAGCTTACTTTTTAAGCAGAAGTTGTTTGTAGCAAGTGCTAAACAATCAAGGTTGAAAATTTGCAATTCCTCATGAGTTTCTGCTTTTGTTTTACCATGATCAAACATGTTTCTGTGATTGTTTTTGTAGGAAGCGTTTGATTTCAACAAATCAGCCAATACCCCTTCGAATTTTTTCCATATTCCTGAGTATTCATCAACGAAGGAAGAATGTGACGTGATGATACACAACATAATTAGAATTCAGACAGCGTAATACATAAATACAACTAGGCTTAATTTATTGAAAGAAAGGGAATGGTATATCAACCTCTTATATTGGTTTTATTTCTCTTTACCAGATATATGTATAATGAGACGCCCATGATAGTTACCACCAGAATGAAAACAGGTACCACGATCTTCCAAGCTATCGCCATTCTCTTTCTTCCTGAAAATATTGAAGACATAGTAAGCAAAAAATCGTTCTAGGAAAAGCCACAAATGGATAAAAAATCTTCGTATTTTAAGGACGGGATCAACTCAGATGCAGCTTTATGTGTCAGCACTAAATGAAGATGATGTCAGTGGCATGCTATAGTCAGTTCTAGTTGGCTAAATTAGTTTACCCTGGGTTATGATGCGTTGTCATCATTCTAAGTAGCTAAAATGTTATGTGGTTCCATAAGTTTGTAAGTCCGAGATGCAGAGAGATATCTATGTAGCGAGGAACTCCACCCGGAAGTTGTCATAAAATATTACTTACCTTCAGTAGCTGTAGAGACGGGTACGGGGATGCTAGGTTGATACCAAATCAATATCCACTTTTGCTGTTTATCTGACCATGTAAGATGCTGGATTTGTCCGGTAAGATTTATAAAAATTCTAGAAGTAATAGAATCATTGTAAACAGAATAAGTAAAATAACTCTCGTTTACATTTGAAATGCAACTAAAATTGAAAAGGGAACTTAATCTCATCCCAGGAATTGAAGGAAAAGTATTTGATTCTTCGTTCCATTCCCCAGTGGTCCAAATTTGGTCGGAGTTGTTCCGATATAAAAAATACTGATTTGTTCCATTTGATTCCGATTGTAGGTTGTAAAATCCTGTGGCTGGATCTTCTGCACTTCTCCATGAAACAAGTTTCTGACTTTGGTTAGTTTTTTTATTGAACCCAAATTTTGAACCAGGTAACAAAGTATCAATTGGATTATCAAAACTCTGCCAAATAACTGATGAATTAGACCCATCTCTTAAAATCAGATTTCCATCATCACCAAGAACTACTTGAGGTTTACTTGGAGCATTTGAAGATAAATTGGTAGACCAAATTGGTGTTTTATTTTCTTTAGAGAATAAAGCTAAGTTTCCATCTGAAAGTTTGAACTTCGAAGAGTATGGATCAAGAATAGGTACATCTCTGTTAGCAACCCAAACAACAGTTTGAACTGATAATTTGTACCAAATACCAATATAGTAATGCTGGGAGTGTATACCTGGTTTGAAGAAACCCAGTTCAAATTTTTCACCTTTTGATGTAATAGTTTGATTTCCAGTTATTGAACCAGCAGAAGACATTGTATCCTCTGCAGTTATATGATTGCACATGAAAAAACCAAAAACTAGAACACAAAGAAAAAGAGATGAATTGTTTCTTATAGTATCCATTCTTTATACAAGCAAAAATGAGGCAGACCTTTCAGGCTCTCATTTAATGAAGTTTGAAAAAATATTGAACTTGAGCGATATGGGACTGGACCAGGGATGATTTTAACATCCAACCAGACTTGTTGTAAACTAAATAAAAGACCAATGTCCAACTACAAATTAAAGAAACTGATCAACGACTTATCACTTTATTGAGTCACTGGAGAAACAAAAATAATTGTTTCCACTTTGATTGTTCTGAATTTGCCTGCTACTGCTGCTGACACATATGTCCCTAAGAAAGAAAACCTCAAGAGGAGTTTCATCGAACAAATTAACGTGTTATTTACGAAATAAAAGACCAATGCACAACCACTAAAAATCTGATCAATATTGACTTACAAGTTTATTGCGTACTAGTTGCTTCCATTTAATTTGTTATGATTACTGCGTACTTATCAAGTGAAGAACGACCGACTCTTTGTTATTTTCCAGGGAAATAAAGAAATTAAGGTCATTTCAATTTCGAACTTAATGCATCCTCTTGAAGACTAATTTTTACGGTCAAAATTGGACACTGATGATGACTGATAAGGTCCACATTGATGGGATATTAGACAATAGATAGAACCACTCAAAAAGCAGCTAATGGTTTTCAATCAAGTGACCTTAGAAAAATCTTTGGCGCTCATTTGCAGCACTACCCTCGGTTGCAATTGTATCATGTTGTTTACAGCACTATCTCCATGATTCTGCCATCCAACCAAACGTGTTATTTACGGAATAAAAGATCAATGCACAACTAAAATATGGTGTACTTTTTATATTTGCATTATTTTGTTTGAATTGTTATATTTCAATTGCTACCTGTTAAGAAAAACTTATTTCAATCCTGATTATTGTTTTTGCTTAACGAAAGAGGGGATCATTTATTTTAGTTCTTTTGATTTCCGATAAGAGAAATTAAGTTAATCTGGTCTTAGTTTAAGCTCATCCAATGGAGTATTCTATTATTCAAGTGCAGTTGATTCCTTGATGAGAAAAACTAATCATCTAACCTAGTTATTATCTTGTTTAAAAGGAGGTACAATTATTTTATGAATAACTAGAGCTTGATAAGAGAAAACAATAATCAGACTTGATTCTTGAATAATTACGTTAATTATGATCTCATTTGAGTCTTATCAAATAAAGCAATTATACATGCATAATTGGTTCGATTTTGTAGCTAAGTTTTCTTAGTTAACTAATCGGACTAAGGGAAAATTGCTTCGGGCATATTTGGACTTTTTGCTCCCTTCGAAGAGAAAATGAATGGTGGTCTAATGCCCCAAACTGATATTGCCACAATAAGAAAATGTTACAAACATGGGTTCGGTTTTGTTCCGTTAAGTTCCGGAATTTTTCAACACGGGTCAGAAACATGTGGTTTCCTAGTTGAGTCGGTTATCTAATTTAGGTAAAAAACTTACCTAGGAAGTTCTTGGGTTTACAAAAGTTTGTGTGATCTATAAAAACGCCCATAGGGTTAAAGTTATAGATATTTTCTTCTTAAAGGGCTAATAAGCGTCTGTTTGTGAGGGAAGAAAAAAGGAATTTACGGTTCTTATTGTGGAAGAGCTTTGAGTGACTAGTTCTTGTGACGTAAACACTTTGGTAAGAGTTTCTTTATAGAATTAGTGAATATTTTGTTTGTTGAATTGTTTATTGTTCTTTCCTTGTTCTCTATATTGTTGTTTTGTTGTTAAAACATCTTATTCGAGACAAACTTATAGTAATGTTTCTATTGATAAGAACGTAAGTGCGACGCTTTTCACCCATAAATACATTAGCTATGACTCATTTTATTGCTAATAAACTTGTTTTAAGTCTTTTGAAGGGAATAAGCTCTTGTAGAGAAAGTTGCTTGAAAAGTGGTAGGTTTTACCTAAATACCACCCATGATTTTCCTAAATACCACCCATGATTTTCCTAAATACCACTCACATCAGAAAACAAAATATTTTTCTACCTAACTTGAAGTGGGTAATAAAAAACCCACCTTCTTCCCTAACTGTTGCCTAAAACGATTATAGCTACAGCCTGTAATGGCCACCGCCCCCTTCCCCACCTTCGATTTACTGAATATAACATAACCCAATAATCGTGTATAACATCAGGATCTTAATTGGGCCGACCGAGCGAAGCGAGGGAGGACCTTTATATGGCCATTTTTTTGTAAAATGTAAGTGATCAATTGACACAAAAAGATTGGAAATGGTTAGGGCCGAAAAACCAAAAATGTCCCTCCCTTTTAGTCCAATTACTATAACTCCTTGTGTATCTTATCTTTTCAGGGGTATAATTGGAAAGCAAACTTGAATATAACATATCTAAAAATCCGTGCCTTAGAATTTTACAAATTTTATCTCGTTGGAAAGCTAATAAAAAAACCTATCCAACGAGCACAAACAACAATATCAAATTTTGAGTTTTTAAGAAAAATTCAGAGGTACTTATCATTTTAGGCACAATTTTAGAAAATTAAGTATATATCCATTATGCAAACCACCATAAAAGATACATAATCAATAGTATAAAGCAGAGTTTAGGTAACTTTGCCTATCTGAGTGGTGGTCAGGATTTATCCTTGGCAAAGATAAATCAAAGGCTGTGGTTCTCCGTGCCACACCCTACAAGTCGCACACGTGGTGTTCATTCCAATATTATGAATTAAAAAATGAATACTCAAGTCAAGATATGGAATTTCAAAAATTATAACGGGGAGGTTCGAACTCATGACCTATTGTGTCATAAGAGTGGCCTCTAACCATTGTTCCACCTTGGTTGGAATTGATAGAAAAGATAAATCAATAGTGGTTGTTTGTTCAACTTAAATATTAATTAGTATAAGTGATTTGTCTAGAGAGAAGATAAATCTATGGTTATGGTTTGTTCAACTTAAATATTAATTAGTATAAGTGTTTTATTAATTGATGTCTCATTAATTTTTCATGATAAATGATTTATTAATTTTACATCATAAATATCCCTTAATAAATATTAATACATATCTCCATCAATAAATAATAATTTTGACAAAAACATTTTCAATAGATATTGGTGGTGGTGGTGGTAGTAGAGGAAGAAGTAAGTGGTGGAAGCGGTGGAAGGTGTTACTAAGTGGTGGAGGCGGTAACATTAGTTTTGGTGGAAGAAATAGTGGCGCTGGATGGTTTTAATGGCGGTGGTATTGATTTTTTCTCTTTGAATCAAAAATAATAATTTTTTTAGGTAACATTTTACTATGAAAAGTATAGTTGGTTGTTTTTGACACGATCAAAAAAGGCGGATAACAAATACTTTTGGGATGATACCAAATCATATAAGACAAAATGGTTATTTTTGGTACCACTGCTATCTTTGGTAACCGTTCGTACGCATGATTTTCATTATTAACAAAAAACATATAGTTGAATAAATTAATTGACGACCTAAGTTTGTTAAATCTAAACTTTATACATGACGTGTGGGATTAAAAGTTATAAGTGTGCCCAATATTCTACGAGCGATGGAAAATGGTGGTGGTGGAGAAAGAAGTGATATCTGGTGGTTTGTGGTACTGGCCGGTTTTGATGAGTAGTAATTGACTATGTTAATTATGTGCTCCTACAAAAGGATAACACTATAAATTAGAAATGTGGTTGATCGTCTTAATGCTAATATAAACTCGGTTAAAATACATGAAAATTAAGAAGAAAAAAAAAATATTTGGATGTCACGTTATATAATAAATAACACTAAAAACTACATATTTAGTATCAAGGTTTCTCCGTCCAATAGATAAATCTAAGGTTGTATTGAGATCCCTTAAGCAGAGGGCGAGTTGGTCTTAGATTTCTGAATGATAATGAATATAATGAAACGCTCCTTCTCGGTTTCTCCTATGAAAACCGAAACCTTCTAAAAAAAATAATCAATCGAACAACACTTAGATGGAACGCATCACCACCAGTGTAAACTTCTCTGAATTGCTACATATCCAGTGAAATTTCTACAAATTAATCTGGTGATTTCGTCATATCGTAGTTTTTAACGAGGCATGCAATTAAATCTCTAATAGTGATTTTAAAGGTATTTAATAATTACAAAATTCTCTTATAAGTTTTGTTTATGCAAGTATTGATTTAACTTGGGTTCTTTTATATTTTTGTGTTAAGTTGATGACTTTTTAATTTGAATACATGTTTGGTTAACAAACTTTGATACATTTAGGGTATTTTATTTGTAGAACTGATGTTAGTCTCTCATTTTTCCCGTTAGCACTTTGTTTCGATCCCGTATTTGTAGATATTATTTGACTAATGTTGGGGTATTTGTTTAATCTCAAGGCCGATTAAACCCAATGTGTGTTGTATACATTGAAGGCGACAAAAGTTTGTGTCGGCTCTACCTTGAAACTAATAATTTTTCTTCGGAAGGTTAGTTGAATTTATGTAGATACAAATATCAATATGACTATGCACTTTAAAACTCCAAATTACTTGAGTAACACTAGATGTGAGAATGTCATTCATGCACTACTTAGCATACACTACACCAAAACCAGGATTTTCTCACAGTGTAACCTGTCACAGTTTATTTTTCAGTCACTGATATACCTGTGATAAGTCCTGCAACAATTATAACTGTTGCTAAATTTTGTAATCGTGATAATGAATCTGAATATTTAACTTTTTTACTAGTCACAATTATATTTGTTGACAATTATCTAGACAATCACAATTATAATCTAAAATGATGTTTCCACCCAAAAATTCCACCACATCTAAAACAACCCCGAATTAATCACTCTTAGAATTTTGATTGTCACTACTTTCGCAACAGTTATACAAAATAACAATTTTATTTAATTTCAAAATATTTCACGTAAACGTTCCAAATATTTGGATGAGTGTACTTCGCACGGTTATGGTTTGGGAGTGCTAGCCTTTACTACCTTAGGAGAACTTAGTGAGGACACGATTTCGTTTTTCAAACGTCTGAAGAATTGTTTAGTTAGTCATGATGTTGGTAGTGGTCTCGGTAGTTTTATTTTTCACAGATTGGGTATTACTATTCAAAAAGGGGTTGGTGCCCAGCTTGTTGCTCGGTTACCAACTAAAACCTTTTTTGTAAATTGACTTATGAGATAGATATTCATGGTAATTAAATCTTTTAGATTATTTTATTTTTTAATTTTCTTAATATTATAAAAAAGGATCAAGACCAAGTCAACAAGTCATGACTTTGTAAGACAATTGACTTGGACAAAAATCAACCTTTTCTCTCGATTTTCTCGACAAAACCACAACAAAAATTCATGCTTCTTCTGAATGCTGTGAAAATGACCATACTACCTTTATCAGAATAAGTACAATAAAAATTCAGAAGACCGTTAAAAGGACCATATTACCCTTACTGGAAATAAATGCAATAAATATTATAGAGACTGTGAAAATGACCAGAATACCTTTATTGAAAAAAAAAATAAAGTAAATATTACGGATTGTGAAAATAACCACATTACCCTTATTGGAAATAACTGCAATAATTTTTATGGAGACTGTGAAAATGACCAGGCTACCCTTATCGGTAATAAATAAAGTAAACGTTACCGATTGTGAAAATGACCATATTACCCTTATTAAAAAAAAGTGCAATAAATATTATGGAGACTGTGAAAATGACCATACTACCCTTATCAGAAATAAGTAAAGTAATTCTTACAGACTGTGAAAATGACCATATTACCCTTATTGGAAATAAGTGGAATAAATATAATGGAGACTGTGAAAATGACCATACTACCCTTATCGGAAATAATTAAACTAAATGTTACCGACTGTGAAAATGACCATAATACCCTTATTGTAAAAGAGTGCAATAAATATTATGGAGGCTGTGAAAATGACCATACTACCCTTATCGGAAATAAGTAAAGTAAATGTTACCGATTGTGAAAATGACCATATTACCCTTATTGGAAAAAAGTACAATAAATATTATGGAGACTATGAAAATTACCATACTACCCTTATCGGAAATAAGTAAAGTAATTCTTACATACTGTGAAAATGACCATATTACCCTTATTGGAAATAAGTGCCATAAATATTATGGAGACTGTGAAAATGACCAGACTACCCTTATCAAAAATAAGTAAAGTAATTCGTATAAACTGTGAAAATGACCATATTACCCTTATTGGAAAAAGTGCAATATATATTATGGAGACTGCGAAAATGACCAAACTACCCTTATTGAAAATAAATATAGTAAATATTATAGACTGTGAAAATGACCATATTACCCTTATTGGAAAAAAATGCAATAAATATTATGGAGACCGTGAACATGACCAAACTACCCTTATCGGAAATAAGTAAAGTAATTCGTACAGAATGTGAAAATGACCATATTACCCTCAGTGGAAAAAGTGTAATAAATATTTTAGAGGCTGTGAAAATGACCAAACTACCCTTATTCGAAAATAAATAAAGTAAATATTACAAACTTTAAAAATGACCATATTACCCTTATTGGAAATACGTGCAATAAGTATTATGGAGACTGGAAAAATGACCAAACTACTCTTATTGAAAATAAATAAAGTAAATATTACATAATATGAAAATGACTGTATTACCCTTATTGGAAATAGGTGCAATATATATTTTGGAGACTGTGAAAATAACCAAACTACCCTTATTGGAAAAAGTGCAATAAATATTACAGACTGTGAAAATGACCATATTACCCTTATTGGAAAAAAAGTCCAATAAATATTATGGAGACTGTGAAAAATGACCAAACTACCGTTATCGAAAATAAATAAAGTAAATATTACAGACTGTGAAAATGACCATATTACCCTTATTGGAAAAAAAGTGCAATAAATATTTTAGAGGCTGTGAAAATGACCAAACTACCCTTCTTTGAAAATAAATAAAGTAAATATTACAAACTGTGAAAATGACCAAACTACCCTTGTTGGAAAAAGTGCAATATATATTACAGACTGTGAAAATGACCATATTACCCTTATTGGAAATAACTGCAATAAATATTATGGAGACTGTGAAAATGATCATACTACCCAAATCGAAAATAAGTAAAATAATATTATGATCGAAAAATGATCATATTACCCTTATTGAAAAAAGGGCAATAAATATTATGGAAACTATAAAAATGACCAAACTACCCTTATTGGTAAAAAGTGCAATAAATATTTTGGAGATCAGAAAAATGACCGGACTATAGTCATCGAAAAATAAGTAAAGTAAATGTTACATCTTTGTGAAAATGACCATATTACCCTTATTGAAAATAAGTGCAATAAATATTATGGAGACTATGAAAATGACCAAACTACCCTTATTGGAAAAGTGCAATAAATATTACAGACTGTGAAAATGACAATTAAGGATAATATGACTATTTTCACAATGGTAACATTTACTTTACATATTTCCGATAAGGGTAGTCTGGTCTTTTTCACAGTCTTCATAATATGTATTGCACTTTTTTTCAATAAGGGTAATATGGTCATTTTCACAGTCTGCAAGAACTACTTTACTTATTTCTGATAAGGATAGTATGGTCAATTTCACAGTCTCCGTAATATTTATTGCACTTTTTTTCCAATAAGGGTGATACGGTCATTTTCACAATCGGTAACATTTACTTTACTTATTTCCGATAAAGGTAGTATGGTCATTTTCACTGTCTCTATAATATTTATTCCACTTATTTCCAATAAGGGTAATATGGTAATTTTCACAGTATGTAATTTACTTTATTTATTTTCAATAAGGGTAGTTTGGTCATTTTCGCAGTCTCCCTAATATTTATTCCATTTATTTCCAATAAGGATAATATGGTCATTTTCACAATCTGTAATAATCACTTTACTTATTTTCGATAAGGGTAGTCTAGTCATTTTCACAGTCTCTATAATATTTATGGCACTTATTCCAATAAGGGTAATATGGTCATTTTCACAGTATGTAGTATTTACTTTATTTATTTTTAATAAGGGTAGTTTGGTCATTTTCACAATATCCATAATATTTATTGCACTTATTTCCAATAAGTGTAATATGGTCATTTTCATAGTGTATAATATTGCTTTACTTATTTTCAATAAGGGTAGTATGGTCATTTTCACAGTCTCCATAATATCTATTGCACTTTTTTCCAATAAGGGTAATTCGGTCATTTTCACAGTTTATAAGAATTACTTTACTTATTTCTGATAAGGGTAGTATGGTCATTTTGATAGCCTCCATAATATTTATTCCACTTATTTCTAATAAGGGTAATATGGTCATTTTCACAGTCTGTATGAATTACTTTACTTATTTCCGGTAAGGGTAGTATGGTCATTTTCACAGTCTCCATAATATTTATTGCACTTATTTCCAATAAGGGTAATATGGTCATTTTCACAATCGGTGATATTTCATTTTCGATAAGGTTAATATGGTCATTTTCACAGACAATAAGAATTACTTTACTTATTACCGATAAGGGTAGCTGGTCATTTCACAATCTCCATAATATTTATTGCACTTATTTCCAATAAGGGTAATATGGTCATTTTCATAGTGTATAATATTACTTTATTTATTTTTAATAAGGGCAGTCTGGTCATTTTCACAGTCTCCATAATATCTATTGCACTTTTTTCCAATAAGGGTAATATGGTCATTTTCACAGTCAGTAAGAATTACTTAACTTATTTCCGATAAGGGTAGTATGGTCATTTTCACAGTCTCCCTAATATTTATTGCACTTTTTTCCAATAAGGGTAATATAGTCATTTTCATATTCTGTAATATTTACTTTATTTATTTTCAATAAGGGTAGTTTGGTCATATTCACAGTCTCCATAATATTTATTGCACTTTTTTCCAATAAGGGTAATATGGTCATTTTCACAATCAGTAAGAATTACTTTACTTATTTCCGATAAGGGTAGTATGGTCATTTTCACAGTCTGTAATATTTATTGCACTTTTTTCCAACAAGGGTAATATGGTCATTTTCATTGTCTCAATAATTTTTATTTCACTTATTTCCAACAAGGGTAATATGGTCATTTTCGTCCTCAGTTCGGCCGAATTAGAAACTCAGGTCGAACTCTGGTAATCCTTGGACCTGTGATGTTCAATTCTGATATATTTCGTCTTGATCCATCCGAATCGAAACTTCGTGTCTAACTCTTGTAATCTTTATGCGTGTGATGTTCAATTGATATATTTCGTCTCCAGTTCATCCGAATCGAAACTTCGAGTCTAACTCTCGGTAATCCTTGAACTGTGATGTTCAATTCGATATATTTAAGTCTCCAGTCCATCCAAATCGAAACTCGGTCTAACTATGGTAATCCTTGAACATGTGATGCTCAATTCTGATATATTTCGTCCTCAGTTTATCCGACCGAGAAACTTAGGTCTAACTCTAGTAATATTTGAACTGTGATGTTCAATTCGATATATTTAAATCTCAGTTCATCCGAACGAGAAACTCGAGTCTAACTCTAGTAATCTTTAAACTTTGTGATGCTCAATTAAATATATTTCATCTTGAGATCTTCCGAACGAGAAACTTAGGTCTAACTCTAGTAGGCTTTGAACTGCGATGTTCAATTAAGATATATTTCGTCTCCGTTTATCCGAACGAGAAACTTCGGTCTAACTCTAGTAATCTTTGAACTGTGATGCTCAATTCCGATATATTTCATCTTGAGATCTTCCGAACTAGAAACTTAGGTCTAACTCTAGTAGACTTTGAACTGTGATGTTCAATTACATATATTTCGTCTCCAGTCCATCCGAATCGAAACTCGGTCTAACTCTAGTAATCTTTGAACCCGTGATGTTCAATTCGATATATTTCATCTCCTGTTCACCCTAAGAGAAACTCGGTCCAACTCTAGTAATCTTTGAACCTGGGATGTTCAATTCTGATATATTTCATCTTCAGTTCACCCGAAAGAGAAACTTAGGTCCAACTCTAGTAATCTTTGAATCTGGGATGTTCAATTCTGATATATTTCATCTCATGTTCACCCGGAAGAGAAACTCAGGTCCAACTCTAGTAATCTTTGAACCTGGGATGTTCAATTATGATATATTTCGTCTTCATTCACCCAAAGAGAAACTTAGGTCCAACTCTAGTAATCTTTGAACTGGGATGTTCAATTCGATATATTTCATCTCCTGTTCATCCCAAGGAGAAACTTAGGTCCACCTCTAGTAATCTTTGAACCCGTGATATTCAATTACGATATATTTCGTCTTGATTCATCCGAATCGAAACTCGAGTCTAACTCTAGTGATCTTTGAACCTGTGATGTTCAATTCTGATATAATTCATCTTCAGATCATCCGGGCGAGAAACTTAGATCTAACTCTAGTAATCTTTGAACATGTGATGTTAAATTCTGATATATTTCATCTCATGTTCACCCGGAAGAGAAACTCAGGTCCAACTCTAGTAATCTTTGAACCTGGGATGTTCAATTATGATATATTTCGTCTTCAGTTCACCCGAAAGAGAAACTTAGGTCCAACTCTAGTAATCTTTGAACCTGGGATGTTCAATTCTGATATATTTCATCTCCTGTTCATCCGGGCGAGAAACTTAGGTCCACCTCTAGTAATCTTTGAACCCGTGATATTCAATTCTGATATATTTCGTCTTCAGTTCATCCGAATCAGAAACTCAGGTCTAACTCTAGTGATCTTTGAACCTGTGATGTTCAATTCTGATATAATTCATCTTCAGATCATCCGGGCGAGAAACTTAGGTCTAACTCTAGTAATCTTTGAACCTGTGATGTTAAATTCTGATATATTTCGTCTTCAGATCATCATCAAGGCGAGAAACTATGGTCTAACTCTAGTAATATTTGAACTGCGATGTTCAATTATGATACATTTAAGTCTCTAGTTTATCCGAATGAGAAACTCATGTCTAACTCTAGTAATCTTTGAACCTGTGATGTTCAATTCTGATATATTTCGTCCTCAATTTATCCGAAAACCAGAAACTCAGGTTTTACTCTAGTAATATTGGAACGTGTGATGTTCAATTCTGATATATTTCGTCTCTAGTTTATCCGAACAAGAAACTCAGGTCCAACTATAGTAATCTCTGAACCTGTGATTTTCAAATGTGATATATTTCGTCCTTAGTTCATCCGACTGGGTTCTCATTCTCATTGAGTTTTCATTCTTCTTGTTCGTTCCCTTTCTTATTCATTTTCCGCATTTGGATGTGCTTAATAAACATAAATTTATTAATTTTTGTGCCCAATGTTGTAGATCCCTGCGTTATGAATGTCATATGGTTTGGTAAGTTATAAAATGCACCATTTAATTTTGAAATAAGGGGAACCGTCCAATGAATTTGTTCATGACACGTGACTAGATCTTTAACCATTAAATCTTTGGAAACCAACCAAATGGGTGTCGAAGCCAATATTCGTCCAGCTCTACTGCAGTGTAACTAGGGTGGCTTATATAAAGTTTGATGAGAGAGAATATGAAACAGAAAATCTAAATCCATCTCCGCTTCTCCCTCACCGCCTCTTCTTCTCTTTTACCTGAAAACCCTAACACACTCAATCGGTGAAACCATAACACACTCAATCAGAGTAGAGTTGTTGCTCTCGATTTACTTATCTTCAAATCTCTTTTCAATTTTATGAAACTATTGTTGTTTTCTCTGAATAATTTCATGAAATTGTTTGAAGATGAAGAGGAAAAGTAGAACCCTAGCTTCATCAGTTAAAATACGAAGAAGAAGAGATATGTTTCTCATATTTACATCAGACGAACAATTTTTCTCATATTTACCTCTATCTCGATCTACACCTCCTTAGTTTTCTCAATCAACAATTTTTCAATTTTTTCTCTGTAAAAAGAAAAATGAAATCTAGGGTTTTCATTAATCTCTTCATCAACACTTTATTTTTATTTTCTTCTTCTCTAATCTGTGTAAAGTATTTCTTTGAATCTTGGTCTAATTTATTTCTATTTTTTTCTTCTCTGAATCTTGGTCTAATTTTATTCTTAGAGTGTTGAAATCTAGGATTTCTTTGGTTTCGACTTTAGGGTTTATCCCTTATTTTTCTTACGATTTATTTTTTGTGTGTACTGGAGAGATCGAATTAATGGAGGATATAAGTAGATCAAGTGGATCCCCTCTGCCTTCATCAAGATCTGTAGGTAAAGCTAGGGTTTTAAAAAAAATCAATGATTAAAAATTAATCTCTCTTTTGATTTGTCTTTTGTTGTTTTTGTATGAGTTTGGGTTTTACTGGTTGACATTAAATCAGGATTAGTTATACATATAAGTAAAGTTCTATAATTTTCTGGTCACATGAATAAAAAGGAATTTTTGCAATTTTGTAGGCTTGTTTTGGCTGGTGTTGCGAGGTTTTCTTTTAAAATTGTTTTCTAATTGTGTATGCATTTAGTTTTTTTTAATGGGTTTTCATTTCATTGAGAGGTTTGAAATGATTCTCTCAATTTTCGGAATATTTACTTTTTAATTTTGAAGGGTACATTGTTTTTATATGCTCTATGTGGGCGGTATAGAATGAAACCATACATTCATTATCTATGTGCTTATTATGTTTAGTGGTGACTCACTTTTCAGGTCAACAGAGTGGAGCCACCACAGAACATGAAGATTGTTGCTACACATAACGATAGTCCCGATGTGAGAAACTAAGCATTTTTATGGTAAATCCTTCGATCCTGTCTCTCTATAGATTCTTTTTCTTCTGATTTTATAATTACAAACAAAATGGTTTGATTTCAGTGTTGTTGATTGAGTATTCTTTGCTGAAGTTAACGAATGCGCATTTTTATTATATTTCTGCAGGTAGATGTTGCATTCTCAACTACTGGAAAGGGCTTGGTTTGGAGAATGTAAGTATACCCTGTCCTTGATGATTAAACTATGGTGGTTTAAGTACTATTACATCTGTGCACTGAACTGGCGGTGGTGACGGGATTCTTGGAGAGGGAATCAATGAATAAAGCGTTCATGGTGCTGGTAACTGGCTCGCTTCTAGTGGTGGATGTTGTATGGACTGAACTGGTGGTCGTGAATCGGTAATTGGAGAGCGAGAGCTAGGTTGTAAGTTGCTTCTTTTCTGTAAAGGGTTATATATGTTATAGACTCGGGTGTATTATTACAAACTTGGTGGTATGTACAGGTTCAAAAAGATTCGCGAGCGTCTGTTTATGATGTCTTATGATTTCTGGTTGGGAAATTGTTGATGGTTATTGCACTAAATTACTATGTCAAATGGAATTTGAACTGTACTAATGAGTTTGATTCTTGTTTCTCAGCTCATAATAGATTATGTTTCATGGGTATTACTTAGGGTTTAAGTGTGTTGAAACTTGATCCAGTTGAAGTGGCTATATGTGACTGAAAATTGTTGCTATTATAGGTCTTTGTGGAAACTTGGTTCACCAAAACTCTAAAAGAAAGCTTATAAAGGGATATTTTGGTCAAGTATAAACGCTGGTCATCGAGATTTTGGTGGAAGTGGGACTCTTGGTCATTACATTTGTAGAGGTAACAAAATGTATACACACATGGTTCGATTGTTTAACTATAAGTCTTGTTGATGTTATGTTTTAAATCCCATTTTGTTTGAATTTCTTGCATTTGGATGTAAAGTTTGTACATAAACTCTCAAGGTCCATACGAGTGGAAACTGGGAAGTCTGCTGGGTAAGGATCTCATTTGACGAAATTTGTGGTTTCTCTGCTACGTCTTTTATTAATTCTACGTGTTAATTGATTGATGAGTTTGATTTCTGCTAGCATTTGCAAGCAGTTTACACTGTTTCATTTTTCTAGAAAATAGCTTAAGGAGGATAATGTAAGTGGAAGGAAAATAAATTAAAGTTCCGAGACCTGTAGTTCGCAGTAACGGTAATGAGTCTTAAACGAGTGTTAAGATATGGATTATTTCTGGAGTTTATATGTTAACTTTCAAAGCATGATTCAAGTATTTGTTCTTGCAAGATTATGTGTTCTTTACACCCGTAGATGTGGAAGTATTAGAAATTAGTTCTCTTGTATTTGTGGTGGAAACCTTGTTACATATATATATACTTATGATGTTAAGAAAAGGTTTGTTTCTCTAAAATTCACTTTGTTTCCGTGTTAGGCTAAACCAAGGGGTATTTTTCCTTTGACCGAACTTATGGAACCATAGGATTGACGACTCAATACTTCAGTGCAGTTGATGTTCATGTTATTCTTAAAATTGTGTGTATCCATTTATACTACTTTAAGTCTGTGTTTTTAATCCTTGTTGTGTTGTTGAAATCTCATGTCATTTGGCTTTCTACAACATGCAGGTACACCACTGAATACATAGACAAAGTACAGATTATGGGAGACGAAGATAATCTTTTGGTCACCAGCCCAAAGGTTAGTTATCTGGAAACTAACCATCTCTCAATGGGTATCTAAGAATAGAATGAAGAAGAAATAAATAGAAATGTGATTAGTTTCCTTGATTTCTTCATCTTTCTAAAGTAAATAAATTGACATTTTGCAGAGAGTTGAGAAAGCAATCAAAGAGAAGTCATGCAATTCCCTTCTTCTCAAGGTAAAATATATGTTTTATTTTCGTAAATCTATGGCCTGAATACTTCAGACTCTTTCTTATGAACCCTCTCATGCTACAGGTTAACCAAATTGGATAAGTGACTGAGAGCAATGAAGCCGTGAGAATGTCCTAGAAAGTTGGATGGGGAATTGTGACCAGCCATTGCAGTGGAGAAACCGAGGACACTTTCACTGCTGATCTTGATGTTGGGATAGCCACGGTAAATTTTCAAAACCAACCGGAGCTGTGTTTTAGTTTAGTTCCATTGGTAAACTGCAGATCCACTTATTCTCAGTTGGAGCTCGTCCGATGCTAATGTAATATTTATTTTTTGAAAACTGGGCCAAATGACATAGCTAATTTCGTATTTCAGTAGCTAAGGGCTCGACCAATAAAAAAGTAATCCACTTACCTTGTTCCCACTTTACTTGTTTTCTTAACAATTTGTTTCTCCACTTATATTTACTTATGAATTTACATGTTTATGGTCTCCAGGTGAACTTGATAGCTATGACAAACTATACAAGCCTAATACTACAACAAAGATAAGTATTGCCATTTTCTTATTCTTATTTTGCAATCTTGCATCAATCTTTCATCTTTCTCTTCATTTTATGGTCTTTTTAATTAGTCTTTAATTTCTTAAGATGGGTTTGTATACTATGTGTTGTAGAAATCATATTTTGTGTTAAGGTTAACACAAAATATTAAGTCTGTAAGTTTTCTTCATGTGGAAGTCTGTAAGTTAGTCATAGAAATCATATTTTGTGCATCTTATTGGTTGTATTGGTTTAGAGCAATGAATAGCTTTCATTTGTGAATGAGAATGTACAGTTTCATATCTGTGTGTGCAGAATTTTATTGAAAAGTTATGTTAAAATGTGGAGAGTTTGTGTTTCTGTAATGTATGCATCAATGGTAAAATATGGATTGAAAAAGAAGAATTTGCAGGCCTGTAAAATGGATAGCCCAGGTCCATGAGAATGACCTGGACTATCCATTTTTTTTTTAATTGTAATTGAAACAATTGTCACAGATTTAACTGTGACCAAAACTGTGAAGAAAAACCACACGTGTCATCATCTTAATGTTGTTACAAATGAGAGTAACAGTTTAAACGTTACAGTAATAGTGACAAAAAGATGACAGGTGTCCATAGGGAATTTGTTGCAAAAAGTATGCAACAGTTATATGTGTTATTCTAATCGTTAGAAAAAAGTGACACGCGGTAAATCTTAATTGATGCCTACGTGGCGGCGTAAGACACGTGTCATCACCGAATTGTTGCAAAGTTAGAATCACAATTAATTCTGTTATAATTACTGTGACAAATAAGCCACGTGTCACTTTAATAAAATTAGGTTAACTGTTACTATTAAATAACGTAACAGTTTATAAATGTGACTGTAACCAAATTTTTTCACGGTAATAACTGTTACAAAAAAAAGATAACAATTAATATCACAGCGTTTCTCTAACGGCGTATATGTGTTACAAATTTTTTTAGTAACAGATATACCCTGTGACAAAATCCAGGATTTGGTGTAGTGATAGTTGGTGTGAAATCTTTTTATCCATGAATTTCTTCAATTTTATGTTATCAATATGATTGAGAAAGAATCTTACACATGTTTTGATTTACTATTATAAGTTTATTTTTTCAACTCACATGTGTATATCTCAAGCCTTCCAATAGCCAATGGTTCTTCATTTTTATAACTCTCACATTTGCAAAAAATAAATAAATAGTGTTTATCTATAGTAGGAAAAATATTATGGGTTTTTGCTTCACTCCTTAGAGCCTTAGTTATCAATAATTTCGGAACAAATGTATTCATAAACATCATGGAGTTGGATTGGCATTTTAGGTATATGTACTGTTAGATGAAATATTCTTTTTGAAGTTTGAAATTATGGTATGATGGAACAATAAATGGGGAAAATTTTTATTTACTGCATTTTTTATTTTATTTTCATGTTCGCACAACATTATTACTCCGTCCAGATAATAAATTGGAATAACATGCTTAAGTAAAAAATAAAAAGATCAGGTAACCCATTTTGTTTCCCAAAACCTATTAGAATATCAAAATAATTACTCACGAATAAAATGAAGCAAGAGAAATGTGAACAATATCGTGTTAGAGACAAAACATCTCGTGTCGTTACGGCACGGGTTAAGATCTAGTAGTTTATGTAGCAAGATTTTGGTTTATTCATCAACTAATTTTCCGTTGCAACTAATAAAACGATGTACTCCTCCGTTTCAAGAAAAATGATACTTTTAATTTTAGGCTTAATTCTCGAAAATTGAATGCATAGCCATTATGCAACCCACCACAAAGAATGCATAACACATCATGCAACCATATTTTGGTTTATGGATTGACTAATTTTCCGTTTAAGAAAAGGTGATACTTTCACATCTCGTTTCAGGAAAAGTGATACTTTAAAAAGTGATACTTTTTTCGCTCTGTTTGGAAAAAAGTATCACTTTTTCTGAAACGGGGAGAATGTATCACTTTTTCCGAAACGGGGAGAAAATATCACTTTTTTACGAAACGGGGAGAAAGTATCACTTTTTCTGAAACGGAGCGAAAGTATCACCTTTTCTTAAACGGGACGAAAGTAGTTGCAGACAAACCCATCTTCAGATTCTTCTTCGGTCGGCCCTCCCACCGTGGAAACGGTCGTACTAGTATTATTGAGATTCAAGGTTTAGTTTTATTTTTAATCTTAATCACGATTTTAGTTTTAAAAATAAAGTTAGGTCTTTTATTTTGATCAATTGGATTTCAATTTTTAAAAGAGAGAAATTAAAATCTGATTATAGTCTTAGTTATGATTCCATTTCGATAAATTCTAATGCAATCTTGCGAAACTTGTTTGATTCCATTATATGAACAAACACCAGCGCCTTCTTAATTTGATTTGAAAACTTTGTAACCAAAAATCCATAATAGTTATATGGATGAAGTGATTATAGTTGTTGTAAGTGATTTAATGGCTTAATGGGTATCATCGTGGATTTAGGGGTAGTGGAGAAGAAGAATTTTCATTACCCACGTTAAAGTAGGTCTACACATATTGTGTTTTTAAACCGTGGGTGGCGAATAGGTAAAGTGTGGGTGGTATTTAGGTGAAACCAAGGGGTATTTGGTCCCAGAAAAGTACTAAAGATACCCCAACTTTGGATAAAGGCACCCACAAAAAAGTGTTAGAAAAGCCACAGAAAACTTGTTATCATATCTTGGAATTGTTTCCGCAAGGGACATATAACCAGTAAAGTTATATGCCGCCAACTCTAATATCTCTTTAAGGATAGGCCAGAAAAGTGAAAAAGACTGGCCAAAGAATTGCTGTTTCTGTACACAAATCTCGCAAATGAGATGATGATCTTTGTTGTTAGGGTGTGTAGAACATTTGGTGCGCGCTATATACTCAAACCTGTCGAGGACATCATGAGCCCAGCAATGATTACAGACAACTTGCAGAATCTTGATTCCTAATTGTTTGGAAACTCGATATGCTTCTAGAATACCTTGAAGCTGATGGTACAATTGGTAAATTGGTTTTTCTGTAAATCCAGAACAGGCAATAATTGGGTTGCCAAGATGATCTCTTACGACAAGTCCATACCCTGCAACTTTTCCATTCTCTCTAAAGTAGCCATCAGTGTTGATCCAATACAAGTAATCAGGGTTAATACTAGGGCTTGAGTGGAACTCAATGGTTGACTTGCAGACCTTCTCAGCTGATTTAGGTCCAGATGATAAATGCTTTTTCTTCTTGGAGATAGTTGAAAACAAATTCAATTTATGAGTTTATCTTACCAGTTCAGCTGCAGCACCATTATTATCATCAAAAGAATCAGAAGAATATCGATGATCCGGAGATCGAGAATACCACCGATCCGGAGATCGAGAGGATGGAGAACCACCATGAAGCACCCTATCACCGGGTAAATGCCTATCACCATAAAGCGTCATATCACAGGGTAAATCCCTATCACCTGGTAAATATGTTATTCTTCGTATCTTGATTTACTCAACCTCATCATCCTCATCCTCATCCTCATCCTCATAATTCTCATCGTCAGTCTGACCCTCATATCTGTCATAATAACCAGGAAGATCGCGATAATCATAACCAGCATAGACCTTGGTTTTGTTAACAGTATTTTGTGAACAGTATTTTTGCAAAGTTGTCTCCAGAAGTTACTTTTTTACATGAAGTCATTATGAAATTTTACTCGCAACAACTTTTTTATTTAATTAAGTTGAAAAGTTACTTAGGAGAATGGGTTGTGTACGCGCCAGTGCTAGAGTTAGTGCCGGTCCATTATTTTTGGTTTGTTTGTAGCCGAATCCTCATTGTTGCAAGTTGAGAGCAAATAATCCAAGTAAAGAAGAATGCAAACGAAAAGGAAGGTATGAGTTAATTGAGGCCAACTACAATAGGCGACCAGTATATCATGTGGGATTATCAATGACAATTTCTGAGTCCCACAAAAGTTCGTTGGATCATCATCAATGCACAACTACAATTCTACAAATGACCAATGACTTACATTTCGTTGTCAATATTGGGGAAAAGCAATGCTTATTCTAATTGCTTTTTTTCATTATTCTCGGTTTGCTTGATTATTGTTTGTGTAACTAGAAATTGTTAGCAGTAAGAGAAATAATAGCTTTTACAATACCGAACAACCTTTGAACCTCCTTCATGTAAGTATTTTTGTGGATTCCTCAGATGACTAATGTGTTATTAAGTTTGTGAGAACAATGAAGTTGTATTAATTCATGTTAAAGAAAACAAGAAAAGGGAAGGATGCTTTTATAGACAAGCATCAGTACAAAGAAGTCAAAATACACATGGCATTACAATACTGGACAGATTAACTAGTTATAGAAGTAACGGCTAGGATGTGTTAAACGTGACCCCCTCAAACTGTCTTGGTGAAAAAGTGCAAAAGTTTGACTACGAGTTTGAGAAACAAATGCTTAGACAAGCCCTTTGTAAAAAGATCAGTTTGTTCTAAAGTAGGAATATACTTAACTGCGAAGAAAACCAATCATTACCAGACTACGAAATCCGTATGGTAATCAACTTCGATATGCTTGGTTCTGGCATGACATACTGGATTATTGGCTAAGCTCCCTGCACCCATATTATCACAGTAGACCACACAAGGAGTCTGAAGAAGAACACCCAACTCATCCAAGATATAAGAGACCCAGCGCACCTCAGAAGAAGCCACAGCTAATGCTTTATATTCAGCTTCAGTAGAAGATTGAGAAACTGTCGGTTGTTTCTTTGAAGACCATGCTACCAAATTATCACCAAGATAAACACAATATCCGGCAGTAGACTTTCTAGAATCTGGGCAGCTGACCAATCACTATCAACTGTAGCGATAATAGTAGAACAACTCGTTCCATTTAAAGAGAGACCAATACCCAAAGACCCTTTGATATATCTTAAAATACGCTTAGCAAGCTGTAAGTGAACATCGTGGGTTGATGCATGAATTGAGCCACATAATTTACAAGAAAAACTAATATCAGTAGTGTAAGAGTAAGATATTGCAAAGCTCCCACTATACTCCTATACAAAACAGGATCATCCAATAAAATACCATCAAATAAAGAAGCCCTTACACTGAAGCAACTGGAGTCTTACAAGGCTTAGAATCAATCATATCAAACCTTTTGAGAAGTTCCAGGGAATACTTATTCTGAGTAAGAAGAAGAGTGTGTGTAGAAGTATTTAGAGTTGCTTCTATACCCAAAAATAAGAGAGTCGGCCAAGATCCTTCATAGCAAAAGCGATTGTAAAGTTGCAATAAATGAAGATATGGCGAATCAGAATTCCCAACTAAGATTATATCATCAACATAAACCAGCAATATCATCTTCACACCTGACTTACTATGATAGAACATGGAATGATCACACATAGATTGAGTAAAGTCATGAGCAAGTAAAAATTTGCTGAATTTATCAAACCATGCCCTAGGGGCTTGTTTAAGTCCATAGAGAGACTTCTGCAAATGACAAACATAAGAAGGATGCTCTTGAGAGACAAAGCCAGGAGGTTGCATCATATAGACATCTTCACTCAAATCTCCATGCAAAAATGCATTTGAGACATCAAGTTGTCTCATAGACCAGTTATGATGTAAAGCGAGGCTTAATACAACTCTAATAGTACTAGCTTTCACCACAGGACTAAAAGTCTCTGTATAATCTATGCCATCCATTTGAGAGTACCCTTGAGCTACTAGCCTAGCTTTGTGTCGTTCAATGGTGCCATCAGCCTTCAATTTGGTCTTATAAACCCATTTACACCCAAGAACATTCATCCAAGGTTCATAAGGAACTTCTCTCCAAGTGTCATTTTCAAACAAAGCAGTGTACTCATTTTTCATAGCTTGAACCCAAACTGGTCTTTTGCAGCTTGTTTAAAGGTTTTAGGTTCAGCTAAAGACTCCAAAATAGCGAGTAAATGCTTGTGGAATGGGATGTTTAACATGAACATGAGCTACAAAATTAGAATCAAAGGTTTTGGTTTTGAAATACCAGATTTGGATCGTGTATGAATAGAAGTAGGAGCATTAGATAATAAAGATTACGAAGATGGTGGCAAAATAGAAGTACCTGAAACTGGCGATGAATCGGAAGAACTAACAACCGGAGAAGTAGATGTTGTAGTAGATGAAGACACTATAGATTGTTGTTGAAGAGAAGTATCACTTGAAGGCAATGAAGCGCGAGCGAGAATAGTATGAACTCTTGAGGAATTAGCATATGGAAACACTGTTTCATTAAACACAACATGCACTTGTGGTGTAGACTCTCTGAGTTACAGGATCAAAACACCTATAGCCCTTATGAAAAGGACTATATCCAAGAAAAATACAAGCAACGAGACTTTGGACTCAACTTGTCATGTCTGGTAGGCACGATATTGGGAAAACATAAGCATCCAAATACCTTGAGAAAGGTATAATCAGGTTGTTTATCAAATAAAACTTCATAAGGACACTTATACTTGAACTTTAGTGGGAGTCCTATTAATCAAATAAGTAGCAGTCAAGAAACTGTCAAACCAGAATTTTTTTGGAAGAGAAGCAGCAAATGACAATGTATTCCCCATCTCAGTCACATGCCTATGTTTCCTTTCAGCTGCTCCATTTTGTTGATGCACATTAGGACAAGAAATTCGCACAGAAATCCCATTGGAGTCCAAAATTCTCTAAAATTCCCTTTAACAAGTTCATAAGCACCATCAGTTTGAAACTCTTTAATTCTTGAATCTAATAAATTTTCCATTGATGATTTAAACAGTTTGAAACAATTAAGACTATCAGTTCTAGTCTTCATCGGATAAATCCAAGTAAATTTACTGTAATCATCTAGAAACAAAATGTAATATCTATATCCTAGAGTAGATACTATGGGTGCAGGACCCCATATATCACAATGAACCAAAGCCAAAGGCTTACAGGATATAGAATCTGAAACTGAAAAAGGCTGACACTTGCTTTTGCCTAGCTGACAAGGTGAACAAACAATAGACAGGTCCTTAGTTGTTATTCTAATAGCTTCAGTAGAATGAAGTTGCTGAACAATCTTTTCTGCAGGATGCCCCAATCTTTGATGCCACAAATCTGCAGAAGGTTTGAGACTGAAGAAGTGAAGGCCACCTTATTTGTTGAATGAAGTAAGTGCTTAGTTGTTGAGGAAAGTAGTTGATGCAGAGAGGAATGCATAGGATACAGATTGTTGTGCATCAATCCTCTAGCCAATACTTGTTTATTGAGAATAGACTTGATTTCATATCCCCATGGGAAAAATTCAAAAGAGCATTCATTATCGTGATAAATCGGCTATGGAAAGTAAATTGTGCTTGATATTGGGAACAAATAGAATTTTATCTAATAAAAAGGACTTAGAACTATGAGTGGGTATGATATGAGTATTACCAGTGAGGAGTAATGGGAAGTAACTTACCATCACCCACCATAACTTGCTCATCACGATAAAGTCTTCCTGAGCAGTTAAAATGGTAGAGTCATTTGTCATGTGACTAGTAGCACCTGAATCAGGAATCCAAACAGGTCCATGTTCATTAGAGCACCAATATCCTGTAGAAGAATTACTTTCACCAAGACCAGAAGTAGGAGAAGTATATGATGTTGATGCCATAGAAGTAGTAGGTGGAGGAATTTCCATGCCAACAAAAGCTCTTTGCAAGGCAGTAGTTGTTCCATTCTTTGAGACAGAGTAACGATATCTACATCTATTGGCAAAATGACCAGATCGATTGCAAATTTGGCACGGTATTTCTTCATTAACTTGTTTCGTGTAGGATTAAATTCTCCTTTTTTAAACGAATGACCACCATTTCCAACAGAAAAAGAAGAAGAATTCCCAGATGAATTCTTACCAGAAAATTTACTAGGGAAATTTTTGTTAGACGTGCTGAAGAACTTGAAGAAGATCCAAATGAATTCGAGAATTAGAAAACTTACGAACAAAAAATGCCGAATTAGTTGGATCGGGAACAAGAGGAGAAAGAATCTTGATATTGCTCTTTAAGCCATTGCTCGTGATGAATTAACCGAGATCTGAGTTCAGCAAAACAAAGAGGAGTCTCTCGGTTCTGCATCGTAATGACAAAATGAGAATAATCTCTTCCCAAACCAGAGAGTGTGTGCATCACCAAGTCTTCATCAAGAACAGGTTCACCGATTTCAGCCAACGAATCAGAAATATTCTTGATTTGATGTAAAAATCAAACACTTTGTAGAATTTCCTCGACGAATAGAATGTAACTGAGACCGAAGTTGAGACTTGCGTGCAAAAAATTGCTGAGTGAAAATTTTGTTCAGATGAAGCCACTTCTCACGAGCAGTAGATTTACCTAATAATTCTGAGACAAGCGAAGGTAAAATTGTAGCATTGATACAAGATCCAACGAAGTGATCCATAGACCTCCAATCCATATACAATGGATTGACAATTTGCACATTATTCTGATATAGAAACGGAGGTTGTGATTGAATAGTGCCATCAACAAATCCATAAAGATTAGATCCAATGAAAACAGAGGATAATTGATCTTTCCAAACCAAAAAATTTGTTCCATCAAGTTTAACAGAAACGAAATTAGAGATGTTCTGAAACGGAAAAGATGTAACATTGAAAGGATTATGTTGTTGTGATAGAGGTGGAGGTGTATTTGCTGTTTGATTTCTTGATGGTGGTGGCGGTGGTGATTGTAAAGGAGGAAAATTTGTGGTATTATTAAGAACTGAGTTATTCATGGCGGTGGTGTGAGTAGCAGCAGCGGAAGAAGAATTGTTTGTTGTTCTAGGCATTTCTGAAAGAAAAAAAAAAATTAGGGTTGTAAGGATCGATTGTTTCAGATTTTGATGTTGGAAGTTGGTGTTCCACTCTTGGTATCTGATACCATGTGAGAACAATGAAGTTGTATTAATTCATGTTAAAGAAAACAAGAAAAGGGAAGGATGCTTTTATAGACAAGCATCAGTACAAAGAAGTCAAAATACACATGGCATTACAATACTGGACAGATTAACTAGTTATAGAAGTAACGGCTAGGATGTGTTCTGACAAAGTTATATAATTTGAAATGTATGTTTCAGACATGGAAACTTTGGAATGAAGGAAAACGGTGTCGTGTATCGATATCTATGCTTCCTAGCTTTTAAATCATACCATACGATCGATTTGGAAATGAGTATGATTTCAAATCAAGTAAGTATTCCATAAACTTCAAGAATCGGCGAATATATGTATATTCATATCCCCCAATTGGGGAGGAACTGGCGCATATAAATTTTATCTATACCGGACGATTGACTACAAAAAAATTAGACATTTCCTTTAATCAGAATTGGTCTGTATGAATGTTCATATTGGTCCATTCTGGGTCGATATTCTTAAACTACGAAGAACATCAAGAATAATTGGCGGACGCTTATGTATGCATATCACCCGATAACTGATAAATCTGGGAAAAATATATTTTATGAAAAACTAGGGCTTAAACCGTGCCGTAACGGCACGGGCACATATTGTTACATAGAGCCAAAGCAATTACGAAATAGTGCAACAATAAGAAGCTAATACCATGCACAATGATTTTAAAAGAGCTCAAATCATTATATAAACCCAATCAACTTCCCAAAATTAAAATAATTGAAGGAGCTAAAACTAACCGGCCCATTTCATTGGCAGAAATTTGGTTTTTGTCCCTCGTCGTCATATATTCTTTTGGAGTTTTATTTTCTTAAACTATTTACTGTAATCAAAATTGAGTTAGAGAATTAAGTAAAATATGGAACTACATATAACGCAAGTAATAAGGAGATGTTCATTAATTTGATATGTCGGTTACATCGGTCCACTTCCTGCCGGTATCAATTTCATCGAGTCTTGTTAGTTCAAATCCAAATTCCAATGGCGACTTTGGGTCAACCTTGTCATTGCAGTGGTTGGATATCATTTCCAGGCTACATGCCCCATTTTCCAGCTCTCCCATATCCATGGGAAATTTTGAATTTACGGAGCCATAATCATTTCCATCTTCCTGTACAATCACTTCAGACCTTTGTAGTAAGACCCCAATTGGCAAAAATGATACAAAATTTGTTCCCTTTCATTTAAAAATGTAAACAAAGGCAGCGATGACTTACCTAGCGCGCATCTATAATGCACAATATAATTACTGGCTGGTGGATAACCAATACTGCTTCTGAGACATCAACTTCAATAAAAGTTCAAGCAAATGATAAGTAAGAAATAAAAAAATATATATTTAGCGAAGCAACGATGATAAGGATAACAAATACAACAAAACATTTAAAGCAGAAAAATTCTTCTACACATGTACACACATAAAAGGTCTATCACTGTCAAAGGCGTCATTACGACGCGAATGAACTATAAATTTGAGAAAGTAAAGTCGACCGAATTTTTTATCAAGGTCCATGTGATACAATTTACATTCCGATTTTCCAGAACAATACTAAAAAGGTGCATGGCTGGTTGATATCTAACTTACAAAATTACTTCCAGATAAACTATCCATGACATCTCCTTGCCATTGCCATTACTTGGGAGCGATAGTTTGGTGAGAAAAATGCACAAATCTATACAAAATAGACAATAATCAATCGAAAATATATTCTATCTGGGAGGGTGTGAAACCTAAACAATTTTAAGTATTAAAGATTGCGAAAACTTACGAACATATCCATTTGTGACCATCCAATGGATTCACGGGCAGCATTGACACTTCCTATTTCCAGGCATCCCCTACCAAATATCATAGGCCGTAAATTATATATTCAAAAAACCAGTCCACGAAAAATGCTAACTGACATTAGCGGAAGAAATCTAACTTACCCAATAAAACATATATGTCGTGTACAAATTAACCAACCTGACGCAGCAAGACTATATGCAATAGCTCGAAAACATGTTCCAAGATATCAACATGGTATCATGTCCACTTTAGGTTACTCATGTTAAATTCATTTGTGATATAGGCATTCATTTGCGCAATATACATTTCTGACGCAAAACATGATTTTCGGTGGTGAAAAGTTTTTAACTTGATAAAGATGTCTATAATGATCAATTGAAAATCTATCTAGAAAGACATCAAATGAAGAAGGATAATAAAAAAACTTTGGATTCAAAAAAGAATTGTAGTGTCGGCTCCTTGTGAATTCCTAAAGGTGACATATGCATTCTGACACCGCTATTTCTATCTTTTATAGAAGAAGAGATGGGGATCAAACTATTGAATCAGAAAGTTAAACAACCATTGACTTCAAAATATTCACTATCACCAGTATTTGTCAAGGATCACTTGTAGTCAAATGGAATCATTGTTTCATATAGGAAGCACTTGTGTTAATTGATTGGTGAAAATTAATCACCAAGAAATGTAAAAAGATATTAAAATCTAGAAAACTTAATTGGGAAACATCATACTAAAACTTCATAAGCATAAAATATAAGAATCCACAAAAATACCTGTTACTGTTAGCTAAATGTGTTCCATGCATAGATGTGATAATTCACATGAGACGTGGTCACCGGGAACACCAACTTTGCGTCCATAATTTGCATCTGAATCATACAGACTTGCACCCTAGCTAAACCTTACTCCAGATTAATGTAAATTGAACATCAATACACAGCCGAGTTTATTCAATTTAACACTAAAGATTTAGTCCAGATTCAACGTATAACAAAGAAATGAAATAATATAAGTTTATGCATCTGAACCCTTAATAAAACCCACTTTGTAAGAAGTGATTTTAATTTTTCACTATTAATTATTAGGTGAACTTCCAACAAAGAGTAAGGTTTATCATAAGTCTCAATTTCCACCAAAAGTATTTTATCAACATCTTCTTCAGTTACTTGATCAAAATCCTGTTACTAAGAGGTGACGAAAAAGACACGAAGCGTTCTGCTGGGAAATCTTATTACTTGATCAAAATCTTCAGTTATTTGGCCAGAATATTCAGAGCGTCTTTTAACAGTTATTTCATGTCCATCAGACAATGTACCCTGGAGATGCTAATATTGTCAGAACCGAAGAAATATATGAATCCACTAAGAAGAAATGTTTTATCTTAATATTCCTATAAATTTTGTAATATACCTTGTAAACAGAGCCAAATGCACCTTTCCTGAGTTTGTTAGCCTCTGAGAAGTTATCTGTCGCGGTACTTATTATATCGAAGTTGAAGTGTAATGATTCCACAGTTCGAAAATCTTTCTTAACATCCTAGGCTATCCTACCATAACACAGTGAAAATTTTGTCAGCAGATGTTTTGAAGAGAGGCCATAAGTCATGTACACATACAATTTAGTTACTTACAATTTTTCTTCTTTTTCTTATTGAAATAGAACCACAGACAATGGAGGACAGTAGTATTGCAATTCCCAAAGGAACGGATTACTAATATCAAGTCTCAATGAATTTGAATTTCCATTTGCTAAATAGTTAAGAACCAATTAGTCAACACATAGATACACAATGAGATACTCTTTTTAATTTCCACCAAAAAATGCATGAGACCGGAGAAAATAAAACTAATGATCAAACTTACTTTCTTCATTGAATGGGCAAGTAATTACCATGCTCCTGACTGTTTGACTATCTGTACGATTTCTTCGAAGTGAACAACTTCTTCCCACGATATATATTCCATCTACCCATCACTATTTCATCAAAAATCACAACATAAATGAAACAAAATACAATCGTTCTAATCAATACTATCAAATTGAAATTGAAACCAAGAGCACACAAAAGGGGGACTAATTACCTCCTCCTTATTCATAAATGGGGGTTTGATTCATCAATTCTTCTAAGGTTTTTTCTTGGTATGGTTTAATCCACACTTTTTTCGGTACTCAAACATGAGCAGGGTATCAGAACCGTGGCATGGATGCTGCTATGAATTGGAGAAGATAGAAAGACAACTCTTCTTTCTTTCTTTTTTGTTTTTATTTCTGAGATTGAAATTTTCTCTGGGTTATGAAAACCACCAGGGGGAAAAGAAAAGAAACAAAATGCGATAAAATCAATTTAATCGATATAATTAATGACAGGGGATCATCACGTTAATTTTGATATATGCACCACTGATGGATCCGAGAGCTAATCTGAGTCTTGCAACCGAACTAAATGAAAGATCAAAATCTAGGCGAACATTCCGACGACCAACAGGAAGGAATATGAAGAACCAACTCTAGGGTAGGGTTTGTTCTGCATCTCCAGGAAACGGCTGAAGGACCACGCTATATTAAAAGCTAACAAAAGCAAAGACACATGTGCGGGTAATGGGTGTGGTCTGTACAACCACGACCATATATTTATCTTTTCACAGAATAAATCCTGACCACCACTCAGATAGGCAAAGTTAGCTAAACTATGTTTTATACTATTGATTTCAATTTTGCATTTATGAATCAATCAGAAGCCTAATTCAGAGAAATGAGGTGATAGAAAAGTACTTAAGAAGGTGAGGTTTAATCGATTATTTAAGTATTGGTAGTGAGGGTAACTCAGTAAGTTAGCCATTTTTAGACACATCACTAATCCCTCTCATCTAGACGGGGCGAAGAAAATGGTAGGCTTCAAATCAGCCGGGATTACTTAATCGATTAATAGAAATAAGTTGATAGAAAAGCAACTGGGAAGTGGGACTTAATCCATTGATTTAAGTTTTTAAGTTCTAATAATGAGGGTATTTCAGTACTCTCGTCCTTTTTTAGGCACCCCACTTATCCATCTATCTTAGGCCTATTCCTATGCACATGCCAAAACATGATATTTGGCATATATGCACCCACTATGGGTATGCAAAACTGCCAAACTCATATGCCAATATGTTATTTCTGGCATATAAGCATACACGACAGAGTTTCTATCGCGCGATAGAGTTTTGGTCACTCGATGGTCATCAAACCGCTCGATGGTCTTCCAATCGCCAGCGATAATCAAGATATCGCTCGCTAGTATGATAATCGCTCACCAGATCATCATCTAACGGATACAATTTTCCCCCTCTATAAATACCTGATTTCAAACTCATATCAACTCACACCAGAAATTTTAAATCTCTCTGGAATTTCTTAATTTCTCAATCATTTTCAAATATAAAACTATCACAGCTCCTCTACAATTATATTTTCTTGTAAAATGGATTCACATGCAGAAACTCAAGGAAAAGGTAAGAAGAACCGAGTCTGTGGTGCAAAATCTGATGATAGAAGATGAATGTATTTGTCATAATTATGTTTTTTTTACCCAAGATTGTATCGGTGGTGCATAACAACATGGTAACACCATGTAGGATAATATATTTCAAAAATATGAAGAACAAACCATGAACATCAATAGTCGTGATTCAAAAGGATTGTCAGAACACTTCATTGTAATCAACCGGGAAGTAGCCGCTTATGTTGCATTGATAATACAAGCCAAGAGAAAAGGCAAGGACAGTGGTCAGACTGATGTTGATTTTGAAAGACAGGTTCGTACAGATTGACAACGAAAACATGGTAAACAGTTCGCTTTCGAAAGTTGTTATCATATTTTGAAGGGTTAATTTGAACAAATATAATCCAGAATACTTAAAGGTCAATCTAATTCTTCTCCCTCAATACCAAATTCTTCACCGATTTCACAAGGTCCATCAAATTCTTCACCGGATGCCCCTACAAGCTCAAATTCTAACGTAGTTTTCAATAATTATATTGATGGTAATAATAAGGGTGCCATATCCAACAATCATAAGAAGCAGCAGCTTCAAGGATAACTGTTGGTTTTGGATAATGACCTTTATATTGACCATCCCAATACACAGGGCATCCATGCCATACCCAATGCATACAATCGAGACTACCAAGCATTCCTTGGAATCCCCTTGCCTCATTCTCCCTTAATATTTGTCTAATATCTTCGTCGGTTGGTTTTCGTAAATATGTTGGACCAAAATGATTAATAATTACTTCACAGAACAATGAAAGGTAAGTGTAAGAAGTTGTCTTACCCATACGAAGGTACTCATCATTCGCATCCGCTGGAGTGCCATAACCTAGAATCCTTAAAGCCGAAGTTTCTTTTTTATTCGGGACTATGACCTCTAATATTCAGTGCATCAAACTGATAATTAAATTGAGGTTCCACTCGACAAATCTCTTCAATAATCTTTTTCACCAGATGACGAGGCATGCGGAATCGACCTTGAAAATCTCGATCAGAGTACACACAATTGGGAAGAAAATAATCATGCATGAGCTTCTGATGGTAAAATTCCCTCCCTCGATACGTATATCTTCTTGATAATACTTCTTTGGTCTCTATAACTCTTGGTATTTGACCCGTATGTACAAGCATCAAAATTTCGATTAGTTTATCATCTTCAGCTTCCTCTTAGTCAATTTATTGCAACCTCATACGATAACTTTCTTGTTGTAACCTGAACCTATCTTTCTTTATAATTAGGGACCCAAAATCGCCACATGTCAACGCCATAACCACTCTTGCATTTGGTGAAGCCACATCAGCCTTAACTTTCCATGTCATCAATATCTAATTGGCTACCCCATCCATCTATCACCATTGCGACTCTACATCAACTCCAACAGTCACCATCAATTTTCCACACAAGAAGGAAACGAAAAAGACACGACCTCTCAAAAACACAAATTCATTAAAGGTCGGTAACCATTCATAAGGCAGATTTTTTTTTTCCTTTTGTTCAGCAGACGCAGTTTTAACATAACTGTTCACCACCAAAAGTTGTCATATTGGAAAACGGAAACCATTTCACTGTTTATTTAGCATAACCACCAAAGTGAGTAATATAGAGCCAAAGAGAAAAAAACCACTACTCAACTGGCTCAAGAATTCTCAAAGTCGATGCATTATATAAGTATTTCGCCAGAAAGAAAAAGGGAAAAATGACAAGAGAAAATGGGAGACTATTTTTGTCAGAACCACAAAAGAACGACACAGTGATGATTTAACCTGGAAAACTAGATTACGATGAAGAATTCAATATTGCAAATTCAATTACAAAGGTACACGTCTTTTCAAGTTTGGGGGTTTTGTAGAGAAACCGTTTGATTGAGTTACGTTCCCAAGTTTCAAACAAAAACAGTTTCGATAGGATCGATCAATGGATACCATAGGATCCTTATTAATTCTTTCTATCATATTTTACCCAAAAGCCTCTCACACTTCACGACCAAAGGGTCTTGAAAATTGGTGATACTTTTCGGTGCAGGAAATTTTGAAGTGTAATGAAAGCTTTTCAAAGAAAAAAATACCCAATTAAAGATTAAGATTTGACGAAGATGCACAATCATGATCAAATACCCAACTTATTTATTCTTTGCGACGTAGAAGAATTACAACCAGATATATGGTACGTCTCCTGTAGTATTCATTTTAATTAAGATTTGATGTTCAAAATCAGTAGAAAAAATGAGGAAAGCAATCGTTTTTGTGTTGTTTCAATCATGTCTGCAGTGTTTCAATCATGTTTGATCAGTGTTTCAATCATGACTGCCATTTGATGTCCAAGTTGCCACATGGCATCCTCACAATCAATCTTGATTCTGATGAAGCTGCATTAGCCACAATTTACCATGTCAGTGGCATATCTTATTGGCTACTACAAATTGGAAAGTCCAGTTGGCTACTCGAAGGGTCACTATCAAAATTGAAAAGAAACCATCACAATTTCAAGAATACACCAAATTGTATTTGTTCACCCGTTGACAATCATTCCATACCTTTTCGAATTTACAAGATAGAATCGCAACACTTACGGGCAACGGATACTGTTTCGCAGGGTAACGACTCTTGGAGGAAAATCTATATATACTGAAGGTAGTTGAAACAGACTAATCAATTGCGAAAGTGATAATTAAACTCGAGCATATCTTCATCCTATAAGAAATTTTGAGTTCCATGATGAAAAGATGGATACGTGAATCAATCCAAAGTAAATTTGAGTAAGAATTATTTATCATCAGTTTTCTTTTGTTTTTTTTAAGATTTGTTACTTTTTTTTTAGGGTTATTGGCAAAGCTACCAGAGTATATACAAAAGAATAAAAGATTGGTAAAGATTACAAGGTAATCGCTTACACTAGATCTGACTCACAAAAGATTTTTTTATTGAATTCTCAATGACGTGTTAAATGTTTGGAAACAATATTGAATCATGCAGTTCTTCATTGTTAGATCAGTTATGAACATCATGCACCGATCTTTCTTTTTTTTTCTCTGGAGGGTTGTATGATCGTAAACTTATACAGTCCAGTGATCTTTTGAAATATGATGCCACAAATATTAAGTACGAATTCCAAATTCCTTGGATATGTACGCTGTTCAAAAAAAGGTTTCTGGATCCTACATATAAGGCAACGTATCGAGGAAATCTTCCGGTAGTGGATATTTCTCTTCTGGCGCTACATTTGGCTTTGATAACATCTGTTTAACTTGACCGGATGTCGGTTAACAATTATGATTGGATTCCAGTTTGGTATAGTTATCGTTTCTGCAAAAGAACAAAATATTATGGTATCTGCAAAAAAACTGAGTTCCATTTTTTATTTTCACACTATCTTTTTGGAACAAGAGGCACAACCACAAGGAAACGTTCACCACACATTTTCTCATCATGTTTTTCACCAGAACGGAAGGATTATAAGTAAAACTCCCTTAGAAGAATCACTAGAAACTGCCCAAGTCAACCAAACACATACCAATCAGTTCATGATGTCGAAATGGAAATTGATCATGCTTCCAAAAGGTGCATACATAACTGGAAAACAATTCTCTTATATATATTTGCACAACCATACATGATATTGAAAAGCAATGGAAACCAGTTGTATAAAGATGTCATGAGCGGTCTCTACATGAAAATAATCATCTTGCACAATGATTCATAATGGCAAATTGATATCCATCAAGAATTTCAAAAGGTGCCAGTTAAAGTGATACTCATTGCATCCAGAAAAAAAAAGGGCCAATATAACTCACCAACAGTGTCAGGGTGCTTTACTTACAAGGAATGGAATTAGCAAGAATTCATGCAGACATATCACCTGCGTCTGTTGGAAAAATGGATTGTGTTACCCTTCTTCACTTACTGAAGGACCATCACATACATGTTAAGACACTAACATAATGAAAATAGACATTTTCAGATATAGAGGCTCTATGCATTACTTCATAAGACCCATGAGGACGTAAATTAAACAATCACTAAATTTGATGACAAGACAGAGAACGGAGGACCGACCTGATACTGTATCAAGGTTATTCAAGACTAACTTAAATCAACTAAGAAAGGCCTTGCGAGAAGAAAAAACATCCGGAAAAGTTCGGGCAGTTGCATAATCTATATCATCTATCTCAGGAATTCACAAAATAAACCAAAATAATTCAGTTGTGAAGAATTTTAAGCACAACAAATTACACACTTCCGGTGCGTATGCACCGGGTTAGAGGCTTGTTCATAATAATATCCCTTTCTTCATTGGATCTCGACATTGTAATGAAGCTTAAAATTTAGAATAAAGGAGTAATATCTTTAGAAGCAGGTGTGAGTTTTCTGTCGAGGTAAAATTGCGTATATATAGGAACCATAGGGGGAACTAGCCGTTGCAGAATAACTACTTGGCGATAACCATTGTATCGCCAGCGTTATTATTTTAACCGAGCGATATTCACAATATCGACAGCGATAAAGTCTTTATCGCATAGTGGCACAATATCGATAGAATATCGACCGCTCATCGGTTTTCCCATAGTGGCACAAATGGTAGGTGGCATGCCAAACACCATTTTTTTGGCATGTGCATAGGAATAGGCCTTAGTGGGTGATAAAAACGGCAGTCCTTAAACCGGCCAAGAAAAAGATGGTCATTGAAACAACGAGTCCTGCTGGGCACGCCTCATGGGCTTGATCAGGTCAGGTCTTCCTAGGGTTATCGCTTCTCATTCTCAATAACCTACACAGCCGTCTTCTCTACCTCTCTCTTCTTCTCTGTAGATCTACGACAACTCTGTAATTGAACTTAATTTTCCATCGCGAAATGATACTAATGGAGATATTGGTTTATTATAAAGAATCCAACGCACAATTAAACCTTTTTTGGCATAATGATTTTTCCTCTCAAAACTATTTCTTCCCTTTTGACTACATCTCAAAGATCCAGGTGGGCTTCGTCATCCGATTTCTTAGTCACTCGTTTCTGGGAGGAGCTCGAAGTTTTTGGTATTCATAACTTGAGTTTTTGGTATTCATCCACTTGAAGATGCAATTAGATATATCTTTCATAGTATCTGTAGAGCGGTTTATGTATCCTAATACAGTATTAGGAATCAGTTTATGTATTTAGGAACCAATTAAGTTGAATGGGTTGTTAGCATCTGGAATTGGAATAATTGTCATATTGATTATATGTAACAATTATTCATTAATCTACATCATCTTATGGAAAATGGAATTGCATGATCCAGAATATTTCAGTAATTATGAATGAAAGTAATAAAAATTTGAATAATTAATTAGCATCTTGAGTTTAATTTATTGTCTAATTGGTTGTAAACAAGTCTTCATTTAATCTGATCAATGCACAACCACAAAAAACTGATCGATGACTTACATTTTATTGAGTCAATGAGAAAAACAACAACAAAAAAAACTTGTTCAAAATGCTTTGTTTCAATTTATATCATTCTGGCGGGCTGCCTGATTGTTTGTGCAAAGATGGATCCTTACTTACACCTCACGGCTTTTTCTTCTTTGTGTTCTAGTTTTCGGTTTTATCATATGCTGTAAACTCCATCTTATATCTGCTGCAGATACAATCTCTTTAGGTGATTCTCTTACCGGTGATCAAACTATTATATCTTTTTTTTTTTAAGAAAACTTAGGCTCACCCTTAGGGATATTATAGATATTACAGCCTAAGGAGTCTTGGTTTGGACAAACCTCAGACCCCCTGCTAGAGTTTTTACATATGTTATCCAAGTTTAGAGCATGGCTATTTTGAGTTCTATCAATAAGATCTAGACTTAGTAAAACAAAAGTTACAGGGCTACTAATAATTGGGGTTTCATCATCTGGTCTGCCTTGTTCTTTGAGGTAGTCCCTGTTGAATCTTCCCCTGATGGCTCTAATATAAAGAGTGTTGAAGTGTTCCAGAATATCAGACTTTTCAGCTTGTATGACAATATTTGTATGTTGCTGCTTTTCTGCCCATCTGAACGCTAGTTCAGCTCCTCCTGTAGCTGCTTCTGATCCTCCTTGAGTTGTGTATCTTCTGCTATTAACCAAGTTTCCTGCAAGGTCAATGATAGTTAGTGCAGAGTAATAATGGGAACTATTAGGATCTTGAATGGTGCATATATTGACTACAAAGCCACTGTGTTGAGAGTATTGTTGGATCCCAGTAAGATTCCCATGATTGATGACAGCTGCATTGGTGGTATGATGAGGATCCTGACTGTTCAGGATATGATTGGGCAAGTTATGAATTCTGTTGAATTCACAAAGATGCTGTTGGATGTTGATGGCAGTTACTTTTGCATTAGGAACAATGCTTTGAAAAACTAGGTCACATCTAGCTTTCCAGATGAACCAGCAGGTTGTAGCATAGATGGAAGTTTTGTCATTATAACTGCCATTGACAAACCAATCATTAAACCACTCCATGAAGGGTGTTTGGGAGTTAAATATGCCATGATTTTGCCCCGGAATGTGATTCCAGACCTCAGTGGCAGCTGGGCAATTTAGGAACATGTGTGTCATTGTTTCGTCCCCACTGTTGCAAAGTCTGCATAAGGGATCAATATAGTGAAGGATGCTTGCAGTCTTTGCATTAGTAGGGAGAATTTCATTAGCACATTTCCATAGGAAGATCTTGATGGTTGGTGCCACATCCAGATTCCATATAGCATTCCAATCTCTGATAATTTGGTCATTTCTGTAGAGATGCTCAATTTTGGCTTTGTAGAGTTCTCTAACAGAGAACTTGCCATTGGTATTGATATTCCACTGCATACTGTCTTCCTCTGTAGAATGAATTGTTAGATGAGAGATGGTGTTAGCTGTTTCCTGGTTGAAAAGCTGATGCAGGAGGGTAGAGTTCCAGGATTTGTGTTCTGTCATTAGGTTTGCTAAAGTTTGGGCATCTGTTGGACAGTTAGTTGGCTTGCTGAGCTTTTCACCAGTACCTGGAATCCATAAATCTTCCCATATCTTTATTTTGTTACCATTCCCTATTCTCCATCCGCAGTGTTGTTGTATATTCTTGATTCCTTCCAGGACTCCTTTCCATAACCAAGAATCTCCATCCTTGGCTTTGGTGTTCATGTTCAGAACATTTCTTCCATGTAAATACTTTGCTTCCATGAGTTGGTACCAGAGAGAGTCCTTGTCCTACTCCAATCTCCATCCTATTTTAGTTATAATTGCACTGTTGAAAAGCTCCATGTTCATAAATCCAAGTCCCCCCAATTCTTTAGGATTGCAGATTGAAGTCCAAGCCTTTGGATAGTAGCCTGTTGGGTTTTCCAAGTTTTTCCCCCAGAAGAAGTCCCTTTGCAGTTTGTTCATATCTTGACAGGTCTGCTTTGGGATCCGGAAGCAGTTCATTTGGTATATGCTGGCTGTAGAGGTGACTGATTTGATTATGACTTCCTTCTGCGCCGGATTTAAAGGAGAGTTTTCCAGCTAGACAAGTTAATATTCATTTTGTCGACTCTGGTTTGAAGCATGTAATTTTGCTTCTGTTTGTGAAAAGAGGGGATCCTAGATATTTGTCATTTTTAGGGAGCTCCATAACTCCCAGGATGTTGCAGATGTGCAGGATGATATCTGGATCAGTGTCTTTACTGAAGAAAGCACCAGACTTGTGGAAATTTATAAGTTGGCCTGAGGTATCTCCAAAGATGTTGAGGATGTCCTTTAGATTTTGAGCTGCTGAAGAATTTGCTTTGCAGAACACCATGCAGTCATCAGCAAACAACAGGTGAGTTATAGAAGGGGCATTCTTGCAGATTCTTATACCAGAGATAATGCCCAGATCTTCAGCATGAGAGAGGGTTCTTGACAAGGCTTCCATGCAAAAGAGGAATAGATAGGGGGATAGCGGATCTCCCTGTCTAAGACCTCTGGATGGCTGGAAGAAATTGTCAGGAGAGCCATTTATGAGAACAGCTGAAGAGGGAGTAGTGATGCATCCATCAATTGTCAGGAGAGCCATTTATGACAACTCAAGTAGTTCTTGGGGATGACGGAAATCTTGTGATAAGAGACGGGTCTAATCCATCAGTTGTCATTTGGCAGAGTTTTGATTATCCAACTGATACTCTTTTACCTGGTGGCAAACTTGGGTTCAGTAAAATAACAAACCAAATTCATCAACTTACTTCATGGAGAAGTAGAGAAGATCCAGCCGCAGGACCTTACAATTGGTTGTTAGGACCGGATAGAATAAGTCAGCTCGTTATATACTGGAACAAGTCCGAAGAAATCTGGAAATCTGGGGAGTGGAATGAAAATTCAGAAACTTTTAGTTTCCTTCCTGAGATGAGATTAAACTATGAATTCAAGTTTAGTGTTATTTCAAATGTAAATGAAAGTTACTTCACTTATTTGCTTTACAATAAATCTATGATTGCTAGATTTGTTATGGATATTTCGGGACAAATCAAGGAATTTACATGGTTAGAAAGCAAGCATGAGTGGATTGCGTTGTATGTTCAGCCCAAACGATTGTGTGATGTTTATAGTATTTGTGGACCTTTTGGCAACTGTAACCAGGATACTGTTAGAAAAAAACAATGTTTTGTTTTAATCAAAAAATGCATGGACCATGTTTTGATCCCAAGACCTATTACTCCCTAGATGTTTTTTCATGTGAATGAATAAAACATTAGTCCCATATAGACTAAAACACTTAGAGTTTTAGACTTAAATAGCATTGGTTTAGCCTTAAGGGTATGGCCCTTTGGGTCTTTAGACCTTTGTGTATGGGGAAAGCCCTAGACTATGGCAAGGTTGCCTAAACCTTATTGAATTTCTTATTGCCTTTCCCGTTCGCGCGGTGCTTCGCACAGAAGCACGCACGCTCGCTCGGCTCGGCTCGGCTCGGCTCGGCGTGGGCGTGGGCGTGGGCGTGGGCGAGGGCGAGGGCGAGGGAGAGGGTGAGGGTGTGGGTGAGGGTGAGGGTGAGGGTGTGGGTGTGGGTGTGGGTGTGGGTTTACCCGACCCTATCTTTTTACTGAAATTTTCCACACGCTTCTCCCACACATGCAAAGAATTTTAATTCTTTGCCTTCTCGGTTTTGGATATCCGACAGCCTCGAGAAGCATCTTCCTTCACGCGTGTCACACGGTGCATTTGACACCTGTGCCTCGAGAAGAATCTCGAGAATTTTAAATGTCCGACAAAAAAGAATTTCACTGTATTTTTAGCGGATGCTTTTACTCGTCCGACAAAAGCAAACGCGTGAATCACGGACAGTCTGTCGCACATTGGATTCTAAGTCGAACGTTCAAATAATTTTTGCTATAAATACCAGATGAATTCTTCATTTGAAACCATACCTTTCAGAACTCTTCTCTCTGAAATTCTTCTTCTTCTTTTATTCTTTCAGAAATTTTATTTAAGTTTACAGAAACATTAAATAGAGTTGTAGTTTACAGAAACATAAATTACTTTTTACATTTCTCTGAAACTGGTTGTAGTTTCGATTTATGTTTTTGTTTTCATTATTTGCTGCCAAGTTCTAAGGGTTCTCTCTGTGTATGCTACACATAGAGGAGAACTAACAGTAGTTGTATCCTGGAGGTAATTTGTTAATTGTTATAGCATCTCAGAGGAGTAGCAGGCAATATTACCTTTAGCTCAGCGTATCTCATACGTGCCTCTACTAAGTTTTTGATACTATCATCAGTGCATCTCCGGTATAACAGTAACACATCAGTGAGTGTTAAGTATTTTTCTCATGTTTCTTGAGTTGTTTGTTACTATTATCAGTGTAATTCAAAGTATTATTTCTCAGTTGCATACGAAATTGTAACTTATTTCCAACAATCTAAAGGTAATACAAATTTATCCCTACAAAAGATTATCGTTCGTATCATAGGAATCGATTGCTAGCTACATGCTTAAGTTATCATGATAATTAAATCTCAACTAAATATCCTCCAAGTAATCACTGCTACATGTTCTCATTATATTCCCAAAGTGATAGCACATCACTAATCAAAGGTTGCTAGACATAATCAAGAGATTACACACATTACTCATTTTCTGGACAGACATGCACAACAATTTTCCAAATACCTTATCTCTCAAACCGCATATCCAAAATAGATGAATCAAAAGGGGGTTTAAAGATAAGATCCAGAACTAAATATCTTATTTAGATCAACATTTATGCCAGAAAAATAAATTTTTCAGCAGAGTTTTTCCTGCCCGTCAGAAATTTCCAGAAACGTATAACAGTTTTGTAAAATATCTAATAAATACTTTTACAACTCCAAAAATCATGAAATTTGGTGGAGTTAACCACAAACATGTATATATCATTCTGTTAGAATTATTCAGCATATTTCGTCCTGGGTTACGAGATAAACCCAAAATCATACAAAACTTTTAATTTTGTTTTTTTCACTTTAGAAAAATATGAACATCTTTATTTTTTCAAAAATTAATATCAACACCATTCATTAAATTTTTTGATTATGTAAATGCCTTATGACACTTTCCATTAAACTTAGTAGTTTAATTTGTCAACAATATTTTTCTTTATTATTGTTACAAAAATTAAACTAGCACATATTGTCTTTAGATTGTTGGGGTTAGTAATAACAATAATGAAAATAAATTGAATAAGCACAAGTGATACTTAGCTTGATTTGCAGCAACTTGGTGGATGCATCACGTCGAGTAGCATGCAGAGCAAAAATTGATAGAGGCACGTATATAATACGCTGAACTAAAGACAATATCGCCTGCTACTCCTCTAAATAGAGAATTGCTATAGCTTAATTAGCGAGTTGCCTCCAGAATACAACTATCGTTAGCATTCCTTCTTGTAGCATACAAGAGAACGCCCTTAGAACTTGGCAGTGAAAAACGACTCAGTGAAACCATCTTGTTTCACTCAAAAAACTCATAGAGAAATAATAGAAGAATAAAACTTGTTTTCTCTCCTACTCTATTTTTCTACCAAAAAAAAAAACAGAGGAGTTAATATTGAGTTGTTTTTCTCTTAAAACATGAAAACCAAAACATGAAGAGTTCATTTTTGTTTTCTCATTTTCACTACTGCTCTCTACTACTCAAAACCCCAAAGCATTATTTTTCTCTGTTTTGAAAACAACAAGAAGAGTTTTTTGGTTTTTCTCCAATACTCTCTCCTTCTACTGCCCCTACTCTTGTTATGATCTCCCAACAGAAGTCATTTCTTCCATTTTCTCTCTTCTCACACTAAAGAACTAGTATATCGTAAGAATGAAAGAGAAACTAAATCTAACAAACAAATTTTTGTGAATCATTATTATTTTATGGAATTGAGAAACTCTCTCTTATGAATTGAACACCCTTTAACTAATAGGAAAAGAAGATGTCACGAGAGAATATAGAGAACGAGTAGATGTCATGAGTAAATAAATAAAGAGAATAAGAAAAATAAGTTACAATTTCGTATGCAACTGAGAAATAATACTTTGAATTACACTGATAATAGTAACAAACAACTCAAGAAACATGAGAAAAATACTTAACACTCACTGATGTGTTACTGTTATACCGGAGATGCACTGATGATAGTATCAAAAACTTAGTAGAGGCACGTATGAGATACGCTAATCTAAAGGTAATATCTTGCCTTATTGTAATATTGTAATACTGTAATATTCGTTGTTGTAAGAACATGGGAAAGAATACTGTAGAAAAACCACCAAAGTTCAGTGGTAAGGACTTTAAGAGATGGCAGTCTAAAATGCTATTCTTCCTAAATGACCAAAGGTTAGATGGATATGCTTTAGAAAAACCCTCGAGAAAACTTCATCACCGTGGTAATGAAGATAAATTGGACAGGTGGAATAGGAAGAATTATTTGTGCAAGAATCATATTCTTAACTGTCTTGATGACTCCTTGTATGACTTCTATAATGCAAAAGAAGATTTTAATGCTTTTGATTTATGGGAAGCTCTAGAAGAAAAATATCATGCTGAAGCTGCTGGAAGTAAGAAGTTCTTGATGGCTAAGTTCTTAGAATACAACATGACTGACGAAAAGCCTGTGGTAGAACAGTTCGTCGAACTTCAACTCCTCATCAGTGAGATTCTTGCTGAAGGCATGACTTTTCATGAAGCTCTACAAGTATCGGCTGTGATTGAAAAGCTTCCACCCTCATGGAGCGAATACAAGAGGAGGCTGCGACACAAGACTCGTGAAATCACCATGGTGGAGCTTGGCAAAAAGATCCAGGTTGAGGAGCTGATGTGCAGCAAGGACAAGAGCATGATGCGAGCAAAAACATGTCCAACAAAGCTCATGTTTTGGACGATAAAGCTGCTTCAAAGAAAACTCCTGGAGAATCCAGCAAAATGGGTAATAGACGTAACAGACGTCGAAAACCCAGAGGTAACAATTTTAAGCCTAGAGGTGGTGTCACTAAGCACACCATCAAAGGCGACTGTTTTAATTGTGGTAAACCTGGACATATGGCTAAAAACTGTAAGGCCCCTAAAAGGATCAAATATGATCCAAAACAGAAAAATAAGGCAAACATAGTAGAGGACTCTGGATATTTCACTGGCATGGTGTCTGAAGTCGACCTTGTCTCTAGTATGACTAATGTGAGAGACTGGTGGCTTGATTCTGGAGCCACCAAGCATGTCTGTAAATTCAGAAATGCTTTCTCCTCTTATGCCATAGTAGGAGATGATGAGAAATTGTTCATGGGAAACTCTACCACCGCGAAAGTGGAGGGGAAAGGCAAGGTCGAACTGAAGTTAACTTCAGGAAAAACTCTCGCATTGAATGACGTATTCTACGTCCCAGACATATGCAAAAATCTCATCTCAGAAACCATCCTGCTAGGAAAAGGTTTTAAAATTGTTCTTTGAGTCCAATACTGTTGTGATTTCTAAGCATGGTGAATTCGTAGGAAAAGGTTATGTTACCGATAACATGATTAAGCTTAGTGTATCTGATTTGAAATTGAATGTTAATGCATCTTCTTCTGTTTATGTTTGTGACTCATCACATGTTTGGCATGATAGACTTGGGCATGTTAATTTCAAATCGCTAGAAAGACTTGCTAATTTAGGTTGCATACCTAAAATAAACTTTGATAAAAAACAAAGATGTGAAATCTGTGTTGAATCTAAATATGCAAGAAAACCATTTAATAAAAGTGTTGAACGTAGAACAGTTCCTTTGGAATTAATACACTCGGATTTAGGAGACTTGAAATCAACACCAACAAGAGGTGGTAGAAAATGGTATATCACTTTCATAGATGATTACTCACGATACTGTCAAGTTCATCTTCTTAGAAGTAAAGATGAGGCCTTAGAGGCTTTCAAGTTTTATAAACTTGAAGTAGAAAACCAAAAAGGAGTTAAGATTAAAACTCTTAGGTCTGACCGTGGCGGTGAGTATGTGATACCCATAGGTGAGTTTTGTAAACATAATGGAATCATTCATGAAACAACTGCACCATATTCACCAGAATCGAATGGTGTAGCTGAAAGAAAAAAATAGAACACTCATAGATATGGTAAATGCTATGTTGACAAGTTCAGGGTTATCTTCGAACTTGTGGGGGTGTTTGGCCAAGGTGGCCATTCCTCATCCCAAGAAAACTAAATTAGGTCCCAAAACAATTGACTGTGTTTTCTTAGGGTATCCTGAGCATACAATTGCATACAGGTTCTTGGTCATCAGTTCTGACCATAATAACATTGGTCAGAACACCATATTGGAATCTAGAGATGCTGTGTTTTATGAACACATTTTTCCTTTAAGGTCTGGACCTCGAAAAAGGGTCCATGATGACCTCTCGGATGTTCCATCGACTAGTCAAACTCCAACTTTGGAGTATGAGACTGAACCGAGAAAAAGTAAAAGGGTAAGAACTGAAACAAGTTTTGGCCCAGATTTTTTGACTCTAACGGTAGAGTCTGAACCCCAAACCTACGAAGAAGCTTCATTAAATGAATGGGAGTCCATTCAGCAAAATGAAACTTGGGAGCTTGTAGATTTACCTCCTGGTAGTAAATCCATAGGTTGTAAATGGGTGTTCAAAAGGAAACTTAGAACAGATGGAACTATAGATAAATATAAAGCTAGGTTGGTAGCTAAAGGCTATAGACAACAGGAAGGATTAGATTTCTTCGATACTTATTCACCAGTCTCTAGAATCACCTCGATTAGGATGTTGATTGCTATAGCTTCAATTTATGATATGCATATACATCAGATGGATGTTAAAACTGCATTTTTATATGGTGAATTGAATGAAGAAATTTATATGGATCAACCTGAAGGCTTTATTGTAAAAGGTTGTGAAAACAAAGTATGCAAGTTGAACAAATCTCTTTACGGTTTAAAACAAGCACCTAAACAATGGCATGAAAAATTTGATCATGTTATGATAACTAATGGTTTCAAGGTTAATGAATCTGATAAATGTGTTTACATTAAATCTGTGGATGATTCTCATGTTATTGTGTGCCTATATGTTGATGATATGCTCATATTAGGCAGTAACCTTGATATTATTAATAACATTAAAAGCATGCTTAGAGATAATTTTGACATGAAAGACTTAGGCCCTACTGATGTAATCTTAGGGATGAAAATCAGAAAGACGTCTGATGGATATAGTCTTAGTCAATCTCATTATGCTGAAACCGTATTAAAGAGATTTAATTATGAAAATGCTAAACCTGCATCTACTCCTTTTGATCCCACTTGTAAACTGAAAAAGAACAAGGGTAAGGGTATTGATCAACTTGAGTATTCTCGCATTATTGGTAGTCTTATGTATTTGATGAACTGTACAAGACCTGATATTGCTTACTCTGTGAGTAGATTAAGCAGGTATACTTGCAACCTGTGGGGATCACCTGGAATGCTCTCTTCAGAGTTTTACGTTATCTGAGAGGGACCTCAAACTATTGCTTAAGTTTTGGGAAGTATCCTGCTGTCTTTGAAGGGTATTGTGATGCCAACTGGATATCGACTCAGAAGAGTGCAAATCTACTAGTGGGTACATCTTCTTGCTTGGAGGTGCGTCTGTCTCATGGAAGTCTACCAAACAGACATGTATAGCTAAATCCACTATGGAGTCTGAGTTTATAGCCTTGGAAAAAGCTGGAGAGGAAGCTGAATGGATGCGATGTTTCCTGGGAGGAATTCCACTCTGGCCCAAGCTTGTGTCTTCAATTGCCATCCACTGTGACAGTGAAGCTGCTCTTGGTTGTGCAAAGAACAATGTATACAACGGGAAGTCTATACATATACGAAGAAGACATAAGACGGTGAAACAACTACTCTCTACTGGTATTATCTCGATAGACTTTGTAAAATCCAAAGATAATCTTGCAGATCCTTTGACAAAAGGCTTAACCAGAGAGAAAGTTAAATTTACATCGAGGGGGATGGGACTTAAGCTCATTGAATAAATCACCATGAAGGATACTCAACCTTGTGATTGGATTTCCAAGATCAAGGTTCAATGAGACAACTAATTTATGGTGATATTGAAAAAGCACTATCTTTGTCCCTCCCTATGGTGTAATCGTGCGATAGTGCTGCCTGCAGAAATTAAGGATGATCTTTTGCGATCTTAATGGGTACCATGGCTTTGATTAAAGCGGGGTGTGGCAGGACACTCTTTATGGACTCACCTTTGTGGATGTTGGAAGTGTGGCCGCTTCCTATGAGAATATGAGCTGATTCTCTAGAGACATTCATTAAGTCCGGGATTTTAGCCCACGGCCAAAATGGGCACAACCGCAAGAGCTTGGCAGCTGTTTTCTTCGGTTGAGGCATCAAGTGTGGCTGTTATTTCTGAATTGCATTCATTGTTGGCGGTTCAAGACATTGCGTTCACCGTATCAACAAGCAGTTCAGGTAACCTCTCACTAAGTTAAGGTTCAATCCTTGGGACACCTTAGCCTATATTGTTGCCTTATGTTTTCTCGTGTTTTATCGAAATGTTTTATTATTCATGTGGGGGATTGTTAGAAAAAAACAATGTTTTGTTTTAATCAAAAAATGCATGGACCATGTTTTGATCCCAAGACCTATTACTCCCTAGATGTTTTTTCATGTGAATGAATAAAACATTAGTCCCATATAGACTAAAACACTTAGAGTTTTAGACTTAAATAGCATTGGTTTAGCCTTAAGGGTATGGCCCTTTGGGTCTTTAGACCTTTGTGTATGGGGAAAGCCCTAGACTATGGCAAGGTTGCCTAAACCTTATTGAATTTCTTATTGCCTTTCCCGTTCGCGCGGTGCTTCGCACAGAAGCACGCACGCTCGCTCGGCTCGGCTCGGCTCGGCTCGGCTCGGCTCGGCTCGGCGTGGGCGTGGGCGTGGGCGTGGGCGTGGGCGAGGGCGAGGGAGAGGGAGAGGGTGAGGGTGTGGGTGAGGGTGAGGGTGAGGGTGTGGGTGTGGGTGTGGGTGTGGGTTTACCCGACCCTATCTTTTTACTGAAATTTTCCACACGCTTCTCCCACACATGCAAAGAATTTTAATTCTTTGCCTTCTCGGTTTTGGATATCCGACAGCCTCGAGAAGCATCTTCCTTCACGCGTGTCACACGGTGCATTTGACACCTGTGCCTCGAGAAGAATCTCGAGAATTTTAAATGTCCGACAAAACATTTTACTGTATTTTTAGCGGATGCTTTTACTCGTCCGACAAAAGCAAACGCGTGAATCACGGACAGTCTGTCGCACATTGGATTCTAAGTCGAACGTTCAAATAATTTTTGCTATAAATACCAGATGAATTCTTCATTTGAAACCATACCTTTCAGAACTCTTCTCTCTGAAATTCTTCTTCTTCTTTTATTCTTTCAGAAATTTTATTTAAGTTTACAGAAACATTAAATAGAGTTGTAGTTTACAGAAACATAATTTTGTAATACTACTTCTCTGTTTACAGAAACATAAATTACTTTTTACATTTCTCTGAAACTGGTTGTAGTTTCGATTTATGTTTTTGTTTTCATTATTTGCTGTATAAGTTCTAAGGGTTCTCTCTGTGTATGCTACACATAGAGGAGAACTAACAGTAGTTGTATCCTGGAGGTAATTTGTTAATTGTTATAGCATCTCAGAGGAGTAGCAGGCAATATTACCTTTAGCTCAGCGTATCTCATACGTGCCTCTACTAAGTTTTTGATACTATCATCAGTGCATCTCCGGTATAACAGTAACACATCAGTGAGTGTTAAGTATTTTTCTCATGTTTCTTGAGTTGTTTGTTACTATTATCAGTGTAATTCAAAGTATTATTTCTCAGTTGCATACCAACAATGAATGCAATTCAGAAATAACAGCCACACTTGATGCCTCAACCGAAGAAAACAGCTGCCAAGCTCTTGCGGTTGTGCCCATTTTGGCCGTGGGCTAAAATCCCGGACTTAATGAATGTCTCTAGAGAATCAGCTCATATTCTCATAGGAAGCGGCCACACTTCCAACATCCACAAAGGTGAGTCCATAAAGAGTGTCCTGCCACACCCCGCTTTAATCAAAGCCATGGTACCCATTAAGATCGCAAAAGATCATCCTTAATTTCTGCAGGCAGCACTATCGCACGATTACACCATAGGGAGGGACAAAGATAGTGCTTTTTCAATATCACCATAAATTAGTTGTCTCATTGAACCTTGATCTTGGAAATCCAATCACAAGGTTGAGTATCCTTCATGGTGATTTATTCAATGAGCTTAAGTCCCATCCCCCTCGATGTAAATTTAACTTTCTCTCTGGTTAAGCCTTTTGTCAAAGGATCTGCAAGATTATCTTTGGATTTTACAAAGTCTATCGAGATAATACCAGTAGAGAGTAGTTGTTTCACCGTCTTATGTCTTCTTCGTATATGTATAGACTTCCCGTTGTATACATTGTTCTTTGCACAACCAAGAGCAAATTCATGTCACGGTGGATGGCAATTGAAGACACAGGCTTGGGCCAGAGTGGAATTCCTCCCAGGAAACATCGCATCCATTCAGCTTCCTCTCCAGCTTTTTCCAAGGCTATAAACTCAGACTCCATAGTGGATTTAGCTATACATGTCTGTTTGGTAGACTTCCATGAGACAGGACGCACCTCCAAGCAAGAAGATGTACCCACTAGTAGATTTGCACTCTTCTCGAGTCTGATATCCAGTTGGCATCACAATACCCTTCCAGTACAGCAGGATACTTCCCAAAACTTAAGCAATAGTTTGAGGTCCCTCTCAGATAACGTAAAACTCTGAAGAGAGCATTCCAGTGATCCTGCCCTGGGTTGCAAGTATACCTGCTTAATCTACTCACAGAGTAAGCAATATCAGGTCTTGTACAGTTCTTAGCCATATGTCCAGGTTTACCACAATTAAAACAGTCGCCTTTGATGGTGTGCTTAGTGACACCACCTCTAGGCTTAAAATTGTTACCTCTGGGTTTTCGACGTCTGTTACGTCTATTACCCATTTTGCTGGATTCTCCAGGAGTTTTCTTTGAAGCAGCTTTATCGTCCAAAACATGAGCTTTGTTGGACATGTTTTTGCTCAGCATCATGCTCTTGTCCTTGCTGCACATCAGCTCCTCAACCTGGATCTTTTTGCCAAGCTCCACCATGGTGATTTCACGAGTCTTGTGTCGCAGCCTCCTCTTGTATTCGCTCCATGAGGGTGTAAGCTTTTCAATCACAGCCGATACTTGTAGAGCTTCATGAAAAGTCATGCCTTCAGCAAGAATCTCACTGATGAGGAGTTGAAGTTCGACGAACTGTTCTACCACAGGCTTTTCGTCAGTCATGTTGTATTCTAAGAACTTAGCCATCAAGAACTTCTTACTTCCAGCAGCTTGAGATGATATTTTTCTTCTAGAGCTTCCCATAAATCAAAAGCATTAAAATCTTCTTTTGCATTATAGAAGTCATACAAGGAGTCATCAAGACAGTTAAGAATATGATTCTTGCACAAATAATTCTTCCTATTCCACCTGTCCAATTTATCTTCATTACCACGGTGATGAAGTTTTCTCGAGGGTTTTTCTAAAGCATATCCATCTAACCTTTGGTCATTTAGGAAGAATAGCATTTTAGACTGCCATCTCTTAAAGTCCTTACCACTGAACTTTGGTGGTTTTTCTACAGTATTCTTTCCCATGTTCTTACAACAACGAATATTACAGTATTACAATATTACAATAAGGCAAGATATTACCTTTAGACAGCGTATCTCATACGTGCCTCTACTAAGTTTTTGATACTATCATCAGTGCATCTCCGGTATAACAGTAACACATCAGTGAGTGTTAAGTATTTTTCTCATGTTTCTTGAGTTGTTTGTTACTATTATCAGTGTAATTCAAAGTATTATTTCTCAGTTGCATACGAAATTGTAACTTATTTCCAACAGATACATGGTAGTGTGAGTGTTTGCCTGGTTTCGTCCCACAATCTCTTACAGATTGGAATCTCCAGGATTCAACTGGCGGGTGTACTAGGAAAACGCTTCTGCAATGTGAAAATAAAGATGGTTTTGTATCTATCACAGCCTCAAAATTTCCAGATAAGCCCCGTTTTCCTCCAATCCATGGCGCGATAGAATGCAAATCAGCTTGCGAGAGTTCATGTGGTTGCATTGCTTATGCTTTTGTCAACAATGGATGTCATATTGGGGGGAAGATCTTATAAATTTCAATCAATTTAAACCATCTGACGGACCAGCAATTCTCAATCTCAAACTCGCAGCTACTGATATTCCGAGCACTCCGCCCATCTCTAGCAGTCCCACAACCGCCGCTACTGCACAAGGTAAGTCATATTTGAGCTCCTAAAAATATTATGATGTTTTAGCCATATGTCGTATGACGTCTTTAAAATTTTCAGCCAAAAAGAGGAAGGCATTAGTGTGGAAGATCGCCGTACCTGTTTTAACTTTGGTGGCAACTATCATGGGCCTCCTAGGATACATTTATCTGTTCAAGAAAAATAAGGCTAAAAGAGGTAAACATACATTTTCATTTGTTTTGGCAAGGGATACTGCAGGATATCAATAAAATCACACTGTTAAAGTATTTATGAATTACCATGTCTAATAATCTCTTCACTTTCTTGCTTTGTTCATGAATATTTAGGAAGATTGAAAGGGGTGATGGCTGATTTGTTGAAATCCAAAGCTAATAATGATGGTAAAACAAAAGGAGAAACACAGGAATTGCAAATATTCGACCTTGCTTGTTTAGCCAATGCTACAAATAATTTCTGCTTGAAGAATAAGTTGGGAGAAGGTGGTTTTGGGCCTGTTTACAAGGTAAGTTTACAGATGCTCGATTAATATAACAAAATTGATCAACGTATTGTACATTCTTAATCACTATATCTGCATTTGGAGAATGGTTTTAGGGTAAACTAAATAATGAGCAGGAGATAGCAGTGAAAAGACTATCTAAAAGCTCTGGACAGGGGATTGAAGAGTTCAAAAATGAGGTTTTACTGATCTCTAAACTTCAACACCGTAACCTTGTAAAATTGTTGGGCTGTTGCGTGGAAGGAGAAGAATACATGTTAATTTATGAGTACATGCCTAAAAAAAGCCTGGATGCATTTCTATTTGGTTTGTTTCTTTTCTAGTTTACTAACAAAACTTCTTTCAAATTTGTTCCATCTTTGATGTAACATTCATCATGACCGAATTTCTATGACTGCTAATTGAAGGAATGTGTACTGATTGCAGATCCAAGAAAAGAAACACATCTGGATTGGGATAAGCGCTTCAATATTATTGGAGGTATTGCTCGGGGCCTTCTTTACCTTCACCGAGATTCTCGTTTAAGAGTTATTCATAGAGACCTCAAAGTCAGCAACATTCTCTTGGATGAGAACTTGAATCCGAAAATTTCAGACTTTGGAATGGCACGGATATTTGGTGGTGACCAAATTATAGATAATACTGACCGGGTTGTTGGTACATTGTAAGCTCCATGGTTTCTTAATCTTTCAATTATTCGTCATAGTTACTATCTATTGCGCTGTTTAATTTTCATGATCAAATACAGTGGATACATGTCCCCAGAGTATGTAATGGGAGGCACCTTTTCAGAAAAGTCAGATGTCTTCAGTTTTGGAGTGTTGGTGCTAGAAATTGTGAGCAGTAAGAGAAATAACAGCTTTTACAATCCCGAACAACCTTCAAACCTCCTAATTCATGTAAGTATTTATATCCATCCATATATCTACTATTTATCAGTAGTTTATAAATGAAGGGAAATGGTCAGAGGTTGCATAATTTGAAACCTATGTCATTAACTGTTGCCTTATATTGTCGACTCTTCAAACCTGTGTCATGAATTGTTAGATTATATAATTTGAAATTTGTGCTTCAGGCTTGGAGACTTTGGAATGAAGGGAAATGGTCAGAGGTTGTTGATGAGGGTTTGGGTGATATGTATTCTCCAGCAGAAGTGATAAAATGCATACACATTGGTCTGTTATGTGTTCAGAATAGAGCAATAGATAGGCCAACCATGGCTGAAGTGGATAACATGCTTGGAAATGAAACTGATCGTCCAACTCCAAAAGAACCTCCATATACTTTCCCAGCATCATCAGATAAGCCAGATTCTGAGCGAATTTGCTGCTCAAGTAACGATGTTACTTTCACTGAGGTTGAAGGTCGATAGGATTCCAGATCTATGGTTCAAATACATGACAATTGTGTGGCACTTAGAAGAACAATAAAGTCTTGTTAAGTAACTCATCTGTTTCATCATCTAATGAACCTTGAAATCACGAGAAACATTTTAGTGTTACATAGTGAACAAGTTCTAGTTTTCACTTGGTTTGAACAAACTAAGAATACACTCTGGAAAAGTGTATGATTTCATACTCAGATATAAGAATGAGTACTAATACTCATATCCCCCGATCAAATATGAAATTATACTCATTTACTCATTATCAAAACGAGTATGATACTTTGTAAACTTCAAGAGTTGGGGAATGTATTTATATTCATATCTGTCGATTGTAGCATGATCGAAGTATAAAACGGTTTATTTATATTGCCTGATTGGAGCCTAAAAACCCTACAGAAAAATTGGGATTTTCTCTAATCAGAATTGATCTATATGAATTTTTATATTAATCTATTATGGGTTGATGCTCTTCAACCACGAAGAACATCAATAATAATTGGTTGACATGTATGTGCATATCAGCCAATTGGGGATAAATCAAGAAAAACAAAAATTCTTGGAAATTTCAATCTTGAATACATGAATCACTCGGAAACTTATAAAGACATGAATACATGAATCACTCAAAAACCTATAAAGACATAAGGAATGATAAAAAGTACTTAAGAGAAGTCCAATGGGACACACCTAATTTTATTGTTTACTTGTCCACGCGGACGAGAAAACTTAATTTTGGGCAGTGGTAAACAGCAAATGAATGGGTAAATTTAACTATTTGGACCCGTTTTTATATAAAAAAATATTTTTGTTATATCAAATGGACCCTTTTATTAAAAAAATCTTATAAATATATATATCAAACTAATTTAACTAACTTTAACAAACTTTCCCTCTTTTTTTTTTTACTTTTTAATAGGTTATCGTCTCCAGTTGAGACGACCGGCTCAACTTGTGCCGAGCATCGTCTCAACTTGAGACGAGACTCGGTTCATATTGAGCCGATCGTCTCAATATATTTCGATCATATCAGATTGAGTCGATTGACTCAATATGAGACGTGATGAATAAAAAAAATTATTTGAGGGTTTGCTCATCCGTTTCAATGATTTGTTAGTCCCACTGTATGTGTATAATCACGTCAAGAACTTGTCACCAAACTGAGGCTGCCATGAAATTGACGCTGTCGGCAATCTAACCTCCTAAATTTGTCACTAAAAGATAAAAAAAAAATTGCCAGGAGTTTCAACGGACATGAATCCCTACGATTTTGACATCTAACCAGACTCATAATTAACGTACTAAAAGATCAATGCACAACCAGAAAAAACTGATCGACGACTTACATTTTGGCTTTTATTAAATATAGCCCACACATTTATTATTCATAGCCCAAAAATTTTAAGTTAAAATGAAAAGTCAAAAGTTAAAATGAAAAACCAAATCAAGTTTTAATTTTGACATTAATTTTTCATTAACAATTAAACTTAAATCCCTCTTACTCAAAATCAAAATAAACCCTAACTTTTTTCCTTGATCATACTTAAAATTAATTATCATTGTTCTTTTAGTATTCTCACAAATTGAAAAATTATTATAAACCTTAATTCTTCTTTCCCCTAAAACAAAATAAACTTTAACTCTATTTTTCTCTAAAAATAATTTTCTCTTGATCATGATACATTAAAATTGATCTAGGTATATATTCTAATTGTTCTCTTAAAAAAATTCCACAAAAACATCCACACTAAGGTTTTGTTCTTTTCCTACAACCATTCTCCTAGAACTCCATAAACATATAAACATAATCTATAAAACAAAATCTCTAAGATGATGTATTTTTATTCTCAACCATGATTACACTAAAATTGATTAAGAGTATTGATTCTTATTCAATCAAAAACAACCATTTTTGTTGTTGTTGTTGTTGATGTTGATTTAGGGATTTTTATGATTATCTTATTATTTTGGGCTATATATAAAAATTATATATAATTTTGTGGGCTATATAGAATGATTATAAAGGTTTGTTTAGTTATCATAAGCACTTATTTGGATGGGCTATGGTTAATAAATATGTGGGCTACATTTAAGAGAAGCCTACATTTTATTGAGTCGATGAGAAAAAACAAAAAAAAAACTTATTTTAGTTGCTTCATTTCATTTGGATTATTCATTCTGGGTTTTCCTGGATATAACAAGAAACACTTCATGGCTTATTCTTATTTCTGTTCAACTTTTTGGTTTTATCATCTTACATCTGCTGCTGATAAAGTCTCTTTAGGGGATTCTCTTACTGGTGATCAAACTATTATATCAATTATCAAATGGCCGAAGCTTTGAATTTGGTTTCTTGAAACTTGGTAACTCTCAGAATCACTGTATCGGCATTTGGTACAAAAAGGTCTCAGTTCAAACTGTTGTTTGGGTTGCTAACAGAGATGCACCTATTCTTGATCCATCTACTTCAAAGTTAACACTTTCAGAGGGGAACTTAGTTCTATTCTCTAAAAAAAATAAAAAACCAATTTGCTCTACTAATTTAGATTCAAACACTCCAAATACACCTGAGGTAGTTCTGGTGATGACGGATATTCAAACAATCCAAATACACCTGAAGTAGTTCTCAGTGATGACGGAAATCTTGTTTTAAGAGGTGGGTCTAATCCATCAGTTCTCATTTGGCAGAGTTTTGATTATTCAACTAATACTTTGTTATAGCCGCACCTCTATAGAAGTTCGTTGTTATAGCCATAATAGAATAATATATATCAATACAAATTGAGCCACCTTACATAAATGAAGATGAGCATTACCCATTCAAATTTTCTCCCTTGACGTAATCACGAAGGTCAGCTATTTCTAGAAATGAGTATAGTACAGAAAATGAAGAGACAATATTTAATCTAGTAATAACCGTCTCACTCAATAATTGGAGAAATAATAGTTTGAGACCAGAAACTAAAATGATAATGCGTACGCGAAAACAAAAACATCGTTGATTGTTTAGAGCCAAAGTCCAACCTACTCCGTAAAATGTTTACCTGTAAGGACTGCTTCGCAATTCAAAGTCAAACCAACGTATTCTGAATGATGGAATTCAACCAATCTATAGTATCTCCATGGAATTCTTGTCTAATAATCCTGATTGTATAAACATTTCGATCATTTCAGTACTCACAGAAGGATCAAAATGTTGTCAACATATATTTAAATCAGTTAAATTCAAGAATCTTCAGGTACGTGATTTTCTTTTTCCTGTAATGCGAGGGAAGCTTTTCAGGCTCTAGGCCAACTGGATTACCCCTGTGATTGCATTGGGATTATGTGATCCCTCAAAGAAGCAAAACGAACCATTTAGAGTTCAATGGATTGCTCTCTTATATTACCTGCTTGTCATATCCTGTTGTTATGGCACGGTGATGCTTGGAAGTCATGATAAGTTTTAGCATTTTAGACCCTTACCACAATTTTTAATTTGGTGCCGGCATCTTAGACTCTTACCACAACTTGTCATGTCATTTCATTTCATTGCATCCAGCACGGCAATGTTTCATTGGACTCTTAAATAAAAACCTACTCCATATGATACGTTTATTGTAAACTAAGAAAGCATTTCATTAAAAAGTCCTATGATTTTGACATCCAACCAAATTGGTCTTCAACAACCCACAAAATATTTGCGTCTATTTCCGGCCAAAGACTTGTTTTTCTTTTCATTTTGATTATTCTTCCTTTGAATTCTTTTGACTTGCACTGTTTAAAGTCAATGGGAAAAATGATTAATGCTCACTCCAATTGCTCTCATTTTTCAGTATTCTCAGTGGGTTTTCCTTTCCGCAAAGATGGATGCAATAAGAAACCATTCATCGATTTTTATTGTTTCTGTTTTAGTTTTTGGTTTGGTCATGTGCAGTACACTCCATCATACAACTGGCGCAGATACAATCTCTTCTGGTGATTCTCTAACTGGAAATCAAACTATTACATCAAGAGGTGAAAATTTTGTATTGGGTTTCTTCAAACCAGGTAATAATACATCTCGTAATCATTATATAGGTATTTGGTACAAAAAAGTGTCACTTCAAACTGCAGTTTGGATTGCTAACAGAGATGCACCTATTACTGATCCATTTTCTTCAAAGTTAACCCTTTCAGGTGGAAACTTAATTTTACTTAATAATTCAAATAAAACACCAGTTTGGTCTACTAATTTAGCTTCAAATACTCTAAATACAACTCAAGTAGTTCTTCGCGATGACGGAAACCTTGTTTTAATAGATGGGTCTAATCCATCAGTTGTCATGTGGCAGAGTTTTGATTATCCAACTGATACTTGGATACCTGGTGGGAAACTTGGGTTCAGTAAAATAACTAACCAAACTCAGCAACTTATTTCATGGAGAAATCGAGAAGATCCAGCCACGGGATCTTACAACCTAGAAATAGGACCAAATAGACTTCCTCAGTACATCACTTACTGGAACAAGTCCAAAGAAATTTGGAAAAGTGGGGAGTGGGATGAAAATTTAAAAACACTTCGTTTACTTCCTGAGATGAGATTAAATCATTTTTTTAATTTTAGTTGGGTTTCAAATGTAAATGAGAGTTACTTCACTTATTCAATCTCAAACAAATCTACTATTCATAGATTTGTAATGGATATTTCTGGCCAAATCAAGGAATCTACATGGTCAGAAAGCACCCAAAATTGGACTCTTAAGTGGCTTCAACCAAAAAGGTTGTGTGATGTTTATAGTATTTGTGGACCTTACGGAAATTGTAACCAGGATACCTGGAAGTGTGAGTGTTTGCCAGGTTTCGTGCCAAAGTCTCCTTCAGATTGGAGTCTCCAGGATTCAACTGCCGGCTGCGTCAGGAACACGCCTTTGCAGTGTACGAGTAAAATTGGTTTTTCACCAATCACAGCCTCAAAGTTGCCTGATAACCCACGGCTTCCAGATATCAATGGCACAAAAGAATGCACATCAGCTTGTCAAGGTTCATGTGGTTGCATTGCTTACGCTTTCCTTGACAACAGATGCCGAATTTGGGATGAAGATATTATAAATTTCAATCAATTTAATAAATCATCTGGAGGATCAGCAACTTTCAATCTCAAACTTGCAGCTACTGATGTCCGCAGCACCATGCCAATCCCTAGCAGTCCCGCACCTGCCTCTACTTCTCAAGGTAAGTATTTGTGAGGGTATCCCACCCTAGCTCCTCAAGATATTATGATGTTTTAGCCCTATGCATAGAATGAAATGTTTATGCTTATGATGTCTTTATAATTTTCAGTCAGAAAGAGAAACGCGATAGTTTTGATGATCGTCATACCTGTTTTCGCTTTGGTGGCAACTATCATGGGCGTTTTATACATTTATTTGTTCCAGAGAAATAAGGCGAATAAAAGAAGTAAGCACCGCATTAAGATAAATTCAGCCTAGTTATATTTATGAAGAATGTCGTCTAATATTCTCTTCACTTTCTTCTTTTGTTCATGAATACCCAGGAGAACTGAAAGGCCTCCAAGGAGTGTTGTCCGAATTGCTGAAATCCAAGGCTACCTACAACGACACTCCAGATACAAATAAGTTTGATGATGGTAACACGGAAGGAGAAACTCAAGAATTGCTAATATTTAACCTTGCTTGTTTATCCAATGCCACAAACAACTTCAGCTTGGCTAATAAATTGGGAGAAGGAGGTTTTGGGCCAGTTTATAAGGTACATTTACATATGCTTCATTATAATACCAGTATTGGTAAACTTATTTGGCATTCCTAATTACTAAAATCATTATATGGAGAATGGTTTTCAGGGAAAACTACAAAATGGGCAGGAAATAGCCGTGAAAAGACTGTCAACAGACTCTGGGCAGGGCATTGAAGAGTTCAAGAACGAGGTTGTATTGATCTCCAAGCTTCAACACCGCAGCCTTGTGAAACTGTTGGGTTGTTGCGTTGAAGGAAAAGAAAACATGTTAATTTATGAGTACATGCCCGAGGGAAGTTTGGATGCATTTCTATTTGGTATGTTTCTTTTCTAGTTTGCTTTGCATTTGGAAACTAATGCAAGGGCGTATGTACTGACCGCAAGGGCGTATGTACTGACCGCAGATCCAAGGAAGAAACAACAGCTAGATTGGGATAAGAGATTTGATATTATTGGAGGGATTGCTCGGGGCCTTCTTTATCTTCACCGTGATTCTCGTTTAAGAGTTATTCATAGAGATCTCAAAGTCAGTAACATTCTATTGAATGAAAACATGAATCCAAAAATATCAGATTTTGGAATGGCACGGATATTTGGTGGTGATCAAATTATAGCTAATACTAACAGGGTCGTTGGTACATTGTGAGCTCCTTGTTTCGTTAACCATCGTCTTGAATTTTCAAAACTCATATAGTTGCATGTCTATTATCTAACATGTCTTCACAATCGATTGGTTGCAGTGGGTACATGTCTCCGGAGTATATAATGGGAGGAACATTTTCAGAAAAATCTGATGTCTTTAGTTTCGGAGTGCTAATTCTAGAAATTGTAAGCGGTAAAAAAAATAACAGCTTTTACAACCCTGAAGAACCTCTCAACCTTCTACTTCATGTAAGTAAATATATATCCAGCCATCAACTCTTAAGAATACTAATTTGTTATGGATTATTAGCTTATATAATTTGAAATTTGTGGTCTAGACTTGGAGACTCTGGAATGAAGACAAATGGTCAGAGGTTGTTGATGAAGGTTTGGGTGATTTGTATTCTCCATCAGAAGTGATAAAATGCATACATATTGGTTTGTTATGCGTTCAGAATAGAGCAATAGATAGGCCAACCATGGCTGAAGTGGATTTCATGCTAATGAGTGAAACTGATCGTCCAGCTCCGAAAGAACCTCCATATAGTTTGTCAGCATCGTCCGATAATCCGGGTTCCTCGAATAACAATGTAACTTTGAGTGCGGTAGAAGGTCGTTAGTAGTTAAACTAAATAAACAAACGAAGGTACCTCTTTGTCTAAAAAAAGAAAAAAAAACGAAGGTACCTCGTAATATAAAGTTTATGAAAGTTTGATGTTAATGCAGTTTCTTCAGTCGTTCATGTATGTGTAATGGATGTTGTGTTGTGTATTTGTTAGTTTGTCCCTTCTCTTTGGAAATCCTGGCTCTCCCACCGTTTATTACGCATTTGGTTGATGCTTGAAAGTCAGAATCACTGTGGCGATGTAAGTTTTGAGCATCTTAGCTACACTGTTACCACAACGTTTTTTTTTATACTAAACACTGTTACCACAACTTGTGGAGTGATTTTTGGGGTATCTTGGACTTTTAAAAAATCCACTTACCTGCCCAGCGCGTTTGTTTCCCAAATTCCCAATCAAAGAGACAAAGACCACCACCACAACTTGTCATGGGGTGCTACTGTACGTACATATATTTACTGTACCATCACATCGTCCTAATCATATTTACTTTTATCCTCAGCCACCCATGACCATCATCTTCTTCCTGTTTCATTTCAAGGGAAAAGGAAAAGTTTGATTAACTTCATCATTTTGTTTTATCTTCTTAACCTTACACACTTTAGAATCAGCGGAAACATTCAAGTTTAACTAAGAGTCCATTATACTTTAAAAACTTAGAATAGTCCAATCTAGCTACCCCATTTCTTCTAAGAATTTAAACGTATTAGAAAGATACGAATTTTTAAAAACATATATTATTTCTCTTTTTGTAGACGGTATCACTGGCTTCAAAGGGATGAATTTACTTCTAACACTTCAAATGAATGTGTTAAAAGCTTCTATTTAACAGTATGTTTCTCTTTTTGTAGACGGTATCACTGGCTTCAAAGGGATGAATTTATAGGTAATTTATGGATAATCTAGCAATTTATAATCTCAACATGCCCCTCACTGGCTACACGTGAGGGGGCGTGTTGAGATTATTAGTCTCATATTGTCTAGGCAATCTAAGATCCTGCGGTTTATAATCTTTAGGGCCTCTCCACTCATTTCCAATTGGTATTGAGTTGGATGCCCGTATTCTAACATGGTATCAGAGTAGGCTATCAACGAGGCTACACGTAAGGGGGCGTGTTGAGATTATTAGTCCCACATTGTCTGGGCAATCTAAGATCTTGGGGTTTAATTGCTATATTCCATGAGTCATGCAAACATATTTATTGACACGCCAATCAACAACCTAAAAACCCCACGCCAATAAACTAAATCTATCGATCGTTTAAAAAAATGATTACTTGCTTGATGATATCTACTCGATGTATTTTTTTATTCCTGTATCAACCATATAAATATTACTGATTCTTCTATGTTACATTTAAATTCTTATATACATGGTATAAAAAATGTGGTGTTCTTTGTGTTTATACTTTGTTTCGTACTTCGATTCTTTTACACTACTTTGTAGTGTAAGACCTATACATAGTGTGTTTAAATTCTATAGGTCTTACACTACAAAGTGTAAGACCTATAGATATTCATCCAACAATATGCACAGAGTAATAAACAGCTTCATCCAACAACAACCAGCATAAGTTTCAACAGGTATTCATCCTATGCTTTAACTGCATATTCCCAAGTGGGGTTCTTAATTTGTAAGATTACTGTTCTGAATCGATCTTAATGTCCATTCATGTACTGCATAAAATTTGATGTTTATGTTATCTATCTATACTATTGATGTATTGTGGATGACTGATTTGGTTCCTATTATTTGAACTGAAGTTTTGTTTGTTTAAATTCTACGAATGATTTATAACTCAGTTTGTATAAATTGGATCATGTTATGACCAACGGCTCTTCCAAGCACAATCAATAGAGAATTGAAATAGAAATGAAAACAAATGTAAAACAGGCACACACACAATACACAAGGATTTATAGTGGTTCGATCAAGATGATCTACATCCACTTTGGAAGACGACGATAACGTTGCACTATGATTTGAACAAGTTTACAAGAGTATAAACTCCTCTCAAGAACAAGACCTTACTCTCTCTTAAGAACACTAAGTGTTTCTCTCTTCTTCTCTCTTAGTGTTTCTCTCTTAAACACTTACTGATTTGAGATGCTATTACAAGGAAACAACATGGCCTTATATAGTGAAGTGGATTTGAAGAATGTGTCGACATCATTCACTTGACCGACAGCTTCCACTGGCCCACTTGAGTATGAAACCGAAAGTGCCAAAGTACTCCACTAGCTCACCACAGCTCATTATCCTCCACCGAAAGTAACAATAGCCGACCTCCCACTAGCCGAAAGCTCCTAGCTCACCACAACTCATTATCCTCCACCGAAAGAAACAATAGCTTATTCAAGAAACCGAAAGCTTCATTACAAATATCCACCTTGACTTGAATACCATCACCGCTCATCATCATCGTCTTCGCTCAGCCCCACAAGGGCTGTCAACACCTGTTGACACCAACCAAGTCCAAGCAATGCTTGAACTTGATACTTGGAACTGGCTTCGTCAACATGTCTGCAGGTTTATCCGTTGTAGGACTGCCATGTACTCTGCCTCAGTTGTAGACAATGCAACTGTGCTTTGCAAAACCGACCTCCAACTGATAGTACTACCACACAATGTAAAAGTATAACCTGTCAATGACCTTCTTCTAGCAAGATCACCTGCATAATCAGAATCAACATAACCCACAACATTTGTCGAATCACCATAGTGTTTATCAAACACTAAACCAACATCTGTACTTCCCCTTAGATACTTTAAAATCCACTTTACAGCTTTCCAATGAGCCCTCCCGGGACTTCCCATGTATCTACTTACCACACTCACAGCTTGTGCGATATCCGGCCTTGTACAAACCATAGAATACATGATGCTACCAACTGCGCTTGCGTATGGAACTCGAGACATATACTCTGCCTCATCTGCAGTTTGAGGTGATTGCTTTCTAGAAAGTTTAAAATGAACTGCCAAAGGAGTACTTACTGGTTTTGAATCTTTCATACCTAACTGCTCCAACACCTTCTCGATGTAAGCCTTCTGGGACAAATGCAACTTGCCTTCAGCTCGGTTTCTATGAATCTCCATGCCCAATATCTTCTTTGTTGCTCCTAAATCCTTCATCTCAAACTCACTACTCAACTGATCCTTCAGCTTCTGTATCTCTGACATGTCTTTGCAAGTAATCAACATATCATCAACATACAAGAGTAAATACACAAATGAACCATTTTGGAGTTTCCTGTGATATACACAACTATCATACTTACTCCTGTCATAGACATTTGCCACCATAAACATATCAAAACGTTTATACCACTGCCTTGGAGATTGCTTCAATCCATATAAAGATTTCTTCAACAAACATACATGATCTTCTTTTCCAGGAACTTCAAACCCCTTTGGTTGTTGCATATAAATACGCTCTTCCAAATCACCATGAAGGAAAGCCGTCTTAACATCTAGTTGTTCCAATTCTAGATCTTTCAAAGCAACTATAGAAAGAAATGTTCTAATAGAACTATGTTTAACAACAGGATAGAATACCTCATTGTAGTCAATGCCTTATCTTTGCGTAAACCCCTTTGCCACAATCCTTGCCTTGTACCTTGTTCCTTCACCATCTGAAGTACCTTGTTTCTTCTTGAAGACCCATTTTCTTCCAACAATCTTCTGCCCTTTTGGTCTTGCAACTATCTCCCAAGTGCCATTCTTGTCAAGAGACTCAATTTCTTCAATTGCAGATGCTCCCCATTATGCTGATTCTTCACCACCGATTGTTTCTTCATAGGTTGTTGGATCATCCCTATCTATGCTCTCACCTACTGCAAATTCATATGCAACCAAATCAGCATGGCCGTATCTCTGAGGTTCTCTAACTTGCCTCCTCTCTCTGTCTCTTGCAAGATTGTACTGATGACCTTGTGCTTCTTCTTCCTTGGCAGGTTCTTGCACAATATCTTGATCATCATCAGAAAAAAAAAAATCTCATTGCTTCCATGAACTTGCACCTCAAGTTCCACCTTGTCACCAAGCTCCACCTTATCACTAACACCCTCTTCAGCTCTTCCATCTAGTTCTTCATTCTTTGGCTTCAACATCGATTGCTCATCAAACTTCACATCTCTGCTGATAAGAAACTTGTTTGATCTTTCTGCTGGACACCATAACCTGTAGCCTTTCACGCCCTTTGCATACCCAAGAAATATACACTTCTTTTCTCTAGGCTCTAGCTTCCACTCATTCACATGAGCATAGGATGGACATCCGAATATCTTCAAGTCTTCATAGTTAGCATGCGAACCTGTCCAAACTTCATTTGGAGTATTGCACTCAATGGAAGTCGATTGAGATCTGTTCACTAAATAAGCTGATGTGTTTGCTGCTTCTGCCAAAAACTGCTTCGGTAATCCGGCATTGGATAGCATGCACCGTGCCTTCTCCATTATGGTTCTGTTCATCCTTTCTGCAACACCATTTTTCTGTGGTGTTTTTCTGACTGTGCGGTGTCTCACAATCCCTTGCTCCTTGCAGAACTCATTGAACTCACCCCCACAAAATTCCAAACCATTGTCTGTCCTCAAGCACTTGATTTGTATTCCGGTTTGGTTCTCAACCATAGTCTTTCATTTCTTGACCTTGACAAAAGTTTCATCTTTGTGTTTAAGTATGAATACCCATACTTTCCTTGAGAAATCATCAATGAACGTCAGCATATATCTACCACCACCATGTGAATCTACCCGAGAAGGACCCCAAAGATCAGAATGAATATAATCCAGAATACCTTTGGTGTTATGAATAGTTGTACTAAACTTGACTCTACACTTCTTTCCAAAGACACAATGTTCACAGAAATCAAGCTTGCCTGTTTTATGACCACAAAGCAGTCCTTGCTTGCTCAAAACAGCCAACCCCCTCTCGCTCATATCCCCTAGCCGCATATGCCACAACTTGGTAGTATCATCATCAGAACTTGAAGAACATACGGCTACATCACCCGTCACAGTAGTACCTTGCAGCGTATAAAGACCATTAATTCTCTCTCCCTTCATAATTGTAAGACTTCCTCTTGAGACACGAATAACTCCACCTTCACCTTGATACTTGCAGCCATTTGAATCAAGCGTACCCAAAGAAATAAGATTTCTTCTCAGGTCCGGAACATGCCTAACTTTAGTTAAAGTCCTCACCATACCGTCATACATCTTAATTTGAATTGTACCTACACCCACCACTTTACAAGTGACATTTTTTCCTATAAGAACTTTACCACCTTCTCTAGCTTGATAAGTAGTAAACCACACTTTATGAGGACACATGTGAAAAGTATACCCCGAATCAAGAATCCACCCGTTCTCCGAGCTTTCGGTATGAACCGTGAGAACCGCTCCATCATCACTTTCTGCTTCAACATTTGTTGCGGTGCCTTGGTTGGTATTCTTCTCGACAGTCTTCAATTTTGGACAATCCTTCTTGAAATGCCCCTTCTCCTTACAATGAAAGCAATAGAATTTACCGGATTTTGATTTAGACCTTGACTTTGATCTACTCCTATCAAATCCTCCTTTTTGGTTTCCTCTTCCTCTAACAAACAACCCATCTCGAGAATTATATTTACCGTCGATACCCGTCTTCTTTAACTCCTTAGAGTTCAAATCCGCTTTAACGTCTTCCATGGAAATTGTATTTTTTCCATACATTACGGTATCAACAAAATTTTCATAAGATGGTGGTAAGGAACAAAGCAAACCCAAAGCTTGGTCTTCATCTTCAATTTTGACCTCAATATTTGCCAAATCCAAGAGAATTTTATTATAATCATCAATATGATTTATAATAGACGTTCCTTCATGCATTCTAAGAGTATGTAATTTCTTCTTAAGATATAAACGATTAGTTACGGATTTAGTCATATACCTTTTCTCCAACTTGTTCCATAGCCCGTCCGGTGTCGTTTCCGCCGCCACTTCTCCCAAGACCTCGTTGCTCAAACACAATAGAATTAATCCATGTGCTTTCTCCAAGTGCTCATCTTTTTCTTCATCCTTCAATGTTTCTGCTAGAGCCGTTTTCCCCTTCAAAGTTTTCACCAAACCTTGTTGCACCAAAACAGCCCTCATCTTTAGCCTCCATAAATTGAAATCATTTCTTCCATCAAATTTCTCAATCTCATACTTTGCCGCCATCGTAGATCGATTTTACCCGGAGCTCTGATACCAATTTGTTATGACCAACGGCTCTTCCAAGCACAATCAATAGAGAATTGAAATAGAAATGAAAACAAATGTAAAACAGGCACACACACAATACACAAGGATTTATAGTGGTTCGATCAAGATGATCTACATCCACTTTGGAAGACGACGATAACGTTGCCCTATGATTTGAACAAGTTTACAAGAGTATAAACTCCTCTCAAGAACAAGACCTTACTCTCTCTTAAGAACACAAGTGTTTCTCTCTTCTTCTCTCTTAGTGTTTCTCTCTTAAACACTTACTGATTTGAGATGCTATTACAAGGAAACAACATGGCCTTATATAGTGAAGTGGAGTTGAAGAATGTGTCGACATCATTCACTTGACCGACAGCTTCCACTGGCCCACTTGAGTATGAAACCGAAAGTTCCAAAGTACTCCACTAGCTCACCACAGCTCATTATCCTCCACCGAAAGTAACAATAGCAGACCTCCCACTAGCCGAAAGCTCCTAGCTCACCACAACTCATTATCCTCCACCGAAAGAAACAATAGTTTATTCAAGACACCAAAAGCTTCATTACAAATCATATATCATTATGATCAGGAAATGGTACTGAACCTTCGGTAGGAATAACTTAATTGGGTGACATCATTATTCTTCATTTCTTAAACATATTGATTTTTGCTCATACTTGCGTGTTGTGCAGGACGAAAAAATGGATGTTTAATGGTTTCCAGAGTCCTTTTTTTTTTTTTTGAGGCTGCCTATGACAACAACCCACCAGAGAAAAACTAAAAGACCGGCCATTAGAAGAGAAAGGGATATCAGATAGTTGGGGCAAGAGGGGAAGCAGATAGTATTAGTACTCATATAAGTGTCTGTTTGCATGCCCAAAATTCTTGAACTTTTGTGGTGATTTCTTTTTCTGTGCTTTGGAAGAGGTTCACAGTCGAACCTTTGGGTTTCGGAAAAATATTATTTCATACAAAATCTTGGTATGACTAATTGGGCCGACCGAGCGAAGCGAGGGAGGACCTTATATGGTGACTTTATGTCAATGTGAAGCGTGACATTTTTTTCAATTGGACAAAAAAGATTGGATTTGGTGTAACCAAAAAGGACGTAGGTGTAATTTTTTTAAAGAAGGAGAACTAGATATAAAAGCCAAATTTTATTATAATTCTTTATTCTTTAAGGGTATAATTGGTAACCAAACTTTAAAATAACATATCTAAAAATCCGTGCCTTGGAATTTTACAAATTTTATCTCGTTGGAAAGCTAATAAAAAAACCTATCCAACGAGCACAAACAACAATATCAAATTTAGAGTTTTTACGAAAAAAATCGGAGGGATTTATCATTTTAGGCACAATTTTGAAAATAAATGTATATCCTTTATGCACAAAGGATACATAATACTTTATGTAACCATATTTTGGTTTATTCATCAACTAATTTTCCTTTGCAACTAATAAAACGATGTACTCTTCCCGTTTCAAGAAAGTGATAATTTCACTTTAGGCAACACAAATTTTCTTTTACAGTCCAATTGCAACAGTGTTTCTGTTTTTCTTCGGTCGGCCCTCTCCACCGTGCCAACGGTCATCTTGTATGACCACTTTTTTGTAAATTGTAAGTCATCAATTGACACAAAAAGATTGGATTTTGGTGTCCCAAACCATTTTCAATCAACAATGAAAGGTCTAATAAGCCCCTCCATGCTTCTATTTCTGATTAAAATTGGCGTAAATACAAGATAAAATGAAGGATAATCGCGTAAATTTTGTGATATACAAAAGGACACGGAGGTTGGAATTATTTTAATTGTTGAGGGGTAGTTTAGTCAAACCCGAGGTAAAATGACCTAAAGGTTGCAGGATCGACTCCCCTCCTTCTTCTTTTTTCCCTTCCCCCCCAACCCAATCTTCGCTCTTCTTTCTTCTTCATCCATTAAACCGAGAGAGAAAAGATTAATGGAAGATAGAAATTGAAAAGGATTCGAAGTAAAAGATGTGAATGCTGCCATCGATTAACAACAGGAAGAATGGAAATGGTCGCTGCTATTTGAAGTGAAGAGTTAGGGTTTTGCAGCGGAATTCGAAATAAATTGAAGAATTAAATCCATGGTCTGAGAATTTGAGGGTTTTTCTGAGTCTTGATGTTACGGAAAAGAAGATGTGGTTCTATGTTAACAGAGAGGAGGGTTGAGGAACTCAAATCGGTGATGATGAAAATCAGAGAGATGGGTTTGATGTTGTTACCATGGTGGGGTAATTGAAGTCTGTGAGAGTCTAGTTGAAAGAGGTGAAGATTTGTTTCAGGAATCGATGAAGTTAAGAGGAATTGATGTTACGACCATCAATCTAAGGAGAGTCTGAAATGGAATTGGTATGCTTGAAACCAACAGAATGGAAGATGGTGTTGCAGCTAAAATTCAGGTGGTGAAGGTTGTCGACAGAAATGGCACAAAAGAATACCCTGTAGCTGTGTATGCAGAAGAAGGTTTAAAAGACGAAAAAGTTGTGAAGATGGAGATGATAGATTACTGGGTTCAGATTGAGTTGGCTGTAGATGGAAACAAAGAGAAATATGACAGTCTCCTTGGAGATTCAGCTTTAAGCACTTCAAGAGATACAAAAAGTTCGAAAGAATATTGATCTGTTATTGCCTAGAGCCCCATTTGTTAGAATTGTAAGTGTGAATTTTCGATTTCTTTTGTTAGGTCTAAAATTTTGATTTTACTTAAAGTGTTTGTTTAAATGCTTGAATGAGAGATTTGGTTTGTTTTTGAATGAAATCAGACCTAGAATGTGATGTACCTGTTGAGTTTTTATCGGGTTAGCTAGTGTACCGTGTTTTGGTGTTATTACATGCGTTTGTGCTGTTAAAAGTTTCCTAATGTATGTTAGTCTTAGGTGAAAGAGATCACAAACAATTTTAGTAAGGAAGTTAATCGGTGGCAGGCGGAAGCCTTAACAGCACTTCAAGAGGTATTTTGGTATTTTGAACTATGCAAGTTATTCATTTATGGTGGTGTATGTGCACATTCATTACATCTTTCTTTACTGTTGTGATGTCAAATGTGATACAAAATTGTATCCGTAGTTGCTTTGAAAGGTTATGATAGAAGTGCTCGTGAATGTTGTAATGTAAATTACATAGTACCAGTAGGTAAAGATAATAATTACCTAAACAATTGTGCTCCAACTGTTTTGTTGAGAGTTTAACGACATGGATTAGACTAGTATAGATGATTTTGATCGAGGAAGCGCTAGGATTATGTCAAGTCCAAGTCATTGTGACTCAAAATTAGTTGAATGTACACTCTTTTAGTCAGTCACAATTAGGTACTTATTTTTCTTGAAAACTTGGACAGTACAGAGTACTAGGATAAAATATACAAAAGGGAAGATAGTGATTGAAGCTTTAATAGCAACTTTTCGTTTTTCTAAACATGATTTAAGAATGAGATTAAATGAATGGAGCAGGAACTCTTTAGGTTTCCTTGGATATTTCAGGAGTAGGTCTAACGGCATTCAGCTCAAAATATGCAACTTAAATTTGGTAATGTGGAGTTTCTATTACCAACAGTCAATCTTGTAGTTTGAGTATGCAAGTATATATATGTTGTAAACCAATGTTATATCATGTGAACCCTCTAACTTCTCTGCAGATGCTTCTTATGTATTACGTGTCAATAAACGTGTGTTTGTGCAACTGTAGTCAACTGAAGCTTTTCTGGTTAATACGTTTGAAGATGCTCAGCTATGCGCTATCCTGCTATTTGTAAGTTCTTTAATTTAAAAAACTTGGGAAAACTCTTTCTGTACGTACCTATCAAAGATTTACCATGTAAAATTATAGCTTTACTCTTATTAGTGCTCAGACTGCTAACTATAACTATTGAATAAAAAAACAGGGTCCTGTCTGCAGTTGTTTAGTCATGTGGAAGTTTAAGACTTTCATGGGTAAGGAACAAGTTGGGCTCAAGGGCCGCACTGTTGACATTGGCAATCTAAAGCTCAACATCCGAAATGTTATTGATTAAGGAGGATTCTCTAGTGTTTACCTTGCACGTGACATAAATCAACCGTCGCAGCAGTATGCGTTGAAACACATTATATGCAATGACCAAGAACTAGTCGATCTGGTTGAGAAGGAAATCTCGGTAATGAAATCACTCAAAGGACACCCTAATGTTGTATCTCTTCCAGCTCAAACTATTCTGGATATGGGGAGAACAAAAGAAGCATTAATTGTGATGGAATATTGCGAGAAATCTCTTGTTAGTGTGCTGGAAAGTAGGGGTGCTGATTTTTTTGAGGAGAAATCGGTTCTTAAGATTTTCAGGGATGTGTGCAATGCACTGTCAATCCCCACCTATCGCTCATAGGTAAACTTTCGTCTATAGAGTTGTGTAAAACAGTTTAAAGAATATCTCTCCTTTTATGCTGGAAACTTCAAATATACTATGGTTTTTTTAACTCATTTGTTCTGCTTTTCAGAGACTTGAAAGCTGAAAATCTTCTATTAGGGCAAGATGGAGCTTGGAAGCTGTGTGACTTTGGAAGCACATCGACTAATCACAAACGCTTTGAAAGACCTGAAGAGATGGGCCTTGAAGAAGACAATATCAGGAAGCACACTACTCCTGCCTATAGAGCTCCCGAGGTTGAACGAAAATACTTTTGCTGTTTTTAATTCAATACCATCAAAATTCTTGGCGTGGTAACTCATTTCATCTTTGCTTTATCTCAGACGTGGGATCTGTTTTGGAAAGAACTTATAAACGAGAAAGTTGACATTTGGGTAAGTTGAATATCCCTAATATTAGTTGGGATCAGATCTGTTGCTTATTCCTTTTTCTCCGGAGGAGTGACATCATTTGACAGTTACAAATTTCTGGTGGTTCTTAATATATTTATTTTGAATTGTAATTTGTATAGAATGGGTAATGCAACTTATTATCTCTTTAAACAGGCTCTTGGATGTCTTCTCTTCGGAATATGCTACTTCAAATCTGCCTTTGATGGGGAATCAAAGCTGCAAATATTAAATGGAAACTATCGCATTCCAGAGATGCCAAAATACAGTTCTTTGGTCACAGATTTAATCAAGGAAATGCTTCAACCTTCTCCAGATGACAGACCCGACATCACGCAGGCAAGGGCTTTGCTTGATTGGCCATTCATCTCCATGACTCTAGGTTAGTTCTAGATTTTCCGTGTCAGTGGTAGTCTTAGCTGTTCTAAGATTCATTTTCTGCTTGCTATAACTACCTAAATTCTTATTGGTGGCAGGTATGGTTTCGTGTAAATGAACTTTTACCTGCAGAGAATAAGAAGTCATTACCAGATAGGCCAGTTGACAGGCGGGGGCCAGACATTCATGTTGAAGGTCAGTACAAGATTGAGATTCATCATGGGTTCAGTTTACCAATAAGGAACTTACATTTGTTCTTTCAAAAAATATATATTATTGGTTAAGTTATTTTGATAACAAACGGTGTTTGAAATAGGCATGTCGAATTCTGCAAGGAGGTCTTCACTGATGCCTCGAAGGAGTCCTCCTCCGCCACCATCATCCAAAGAACAAGCTCAAACCTTGGGTGCCAGTGGGGCTCCGCTAGGTGCATTCTGGTCTGCTCAACACGCGGAAACTTCACCTGGTACAGATAAAGGCAGCCCTATATTTGATGAAGAACCTAACCGTGGCCACCCTGAGATTAGCCCTCCAAAAGATCTGAATATCCGATCTCGTTCTGCTAGGATTTCCCAAGAGAGCTCCATTAGGAAATCAGTTGACAGCCCCTCAAAGGACTTTGAAATAAAATTTTACTCCGATGAAGCTGACCGTGGTTCTGGGAAAACGAAAGTCTCTCAAACAGATAAAGTAACTTCCCAGAACGAGACCTTTAATACTTTTGTTGCTGATTTCGACACTGCTAAGCTCGACTCCAGAATTATGATCAGTTTTGTTTTACAAATTAGAATTATGATCTTTTACAAAAAAAAAATTCCTTTACAAATCTGAATCCGTGCAATCGTTTCTTCGGTCGGCCCACCCACCGTGGAAACGGTTGTACTAGTTTAGTTAGAATTGTGCATGGGATATGTTTTTTTCTTTTTTTTTGGAGAACATTTTAATAAACCCATGAGCCAGAACAGAAAATCATTTTCCTAGAAGAACTGATGGTGGAAAATGAAAAGCAATGGAGCTGGGATGAACAAAAACTAGCCCGATACTTTGTAACACAGGTTAGGGACAAGATCAGGTTGATTAAGATCAACAAAGATAAAAGAGACAAGCTGAGTTGGAAGTTGGAGAACAGTGGGAAGTTCACAGTCAGGTCATTGTATAAAAAGCTAAGTCTGAGAGGTCAATCAGAAGACACGGTGCAGAGGAAATTTTGGGGTAAGGTGTGGAAAATGAATACCATACCGAGAGTGAAGACATTCATTTGGAAGTGCATACACTCTATTTTGCCACTAAATGAGAGAGTTGCCAGGATCCTCCCTTATATCAATAAGACTTGTCCAATGTGCAGCAAGGAAGATGAAACACTTACGCACGTCTTCATGGAATGTGATTTCGTCAGGTCTGTCATAGCATACTTAGGCTTCAGTCTAGACTTTTATACTAATAACCAGTCGGATTTCCATGTGTGGCTCCAAAATTGGTTCTATAGAGGAAGCTTGGATAGTCTGGGGAAATTAGTTTGGGCAGACATCATGGGAATCATCTGCTGGCATGTATGGAAAAACAGATGTGACTTGGTCTTTAGGAAAATTAGACTGGATTATCAAAAAACGGGAAACAGCATAACAAGCATGGTGAATTGTAGCAGAAAAGTGGGTGTAAATAGGGAATCTGAAATCCAGATTGTAGACAATAAGAAAAACACAGTACCTGACTTACTGGCTATTAAGATCAATGTAGCTATATATTCAGGGAATGAAAAGGAAGTAGGAGGGGTAGCACTGATGCTTTCTAACCATGCAGGAAAAATTTCAGGGGCAAGGTGCAGATGCTTCGAAGCAGGGACGGAAGAGGACCTAGATGATGCGGCGGCTTCCATGACGATCCGGTGGGCACAACAGCTGAACCATCCTTGTGTTGAGGTTGAAAGTGATAGTGTGAAAGTCCTTGAAGCTGTTAGATTCCAGTTAGAGTTGGAGAAAAAAAAATAGAGCAATGTTGTATGTAGGCAACAAAAAAAACTTTTTAATGTGTATTAAGAACTTAACGAAACTTAGTCTTATTCCTAAGTCAGAAAACTATATGGCAGATCTCTTGGCCAATAGATGTGGGGAACAAAGTTGGTGTAAGCAGTGGACAGAGCCACATATAAACTCTGTTTTGGTGAGCCTTCTCCAAAGAGGTGAAAACACAATGTAATCTTTTTTTGCAGGGTTGGCCCTGGTTTATTTATTAAAAAAAAAGATTTACGACAGCAGGTAGACAAGCATGAAACTTTACTCTGTAGTAACACAACAGATTCGCTGATTCATGTCTTAGGAAAGGTCAAGCATAATATGAATTCAATTTTTTTACAGTTGCAGTTTGTGATAAGCAGTGCATGTAAGCCACAATTGATACAGTTCCAATTTCTGAGTCTTCATTTGCCATACTAAAAAGGTGAATCTAAATTCTATTTATGTTTAATCTACACTTCAGTATGTAAACTAAAATATCTAAAATGTGTGCAAACTAGATTTGAATTTCCCGGGAGGCTGTGTATAAGCAATCACCGGGAGGCTGTGTATAAGCAATACTACTAAAGAGCAGTGGATTCCAAACACCGTGATTTCAACTGACAACTACCATAACCGTGAAAAATGCGAGACCAGCCATCCCCTGCACAACAAGAAAAATTCATGGATCTGTATTTTCGAAGAAAACAAACCCTTAAATCCGACTGGCTACTCTAGCTGAACCCATGGCTTTAGCTTTATCCCTAAGCACAAATTTCTGAATTTTTCCTGTAGCTGTTTTGGGAAGAGATTCTTCAAATACAACAGTTTTAGGCACCATATAGTGAGGCATTTTTGGTCTGCAAAACTCCATAATATCCTTTTGTGATGGCCGATTCGACTCCGGTTTCAAACTCACAAAAACACAAGGTGTTTCGCCCCAAAACTCATCTGGCCGAGCTACCACGGCAGCTTCATTGATATCTGGGTGCGAATATAAAATAGATTCGACCTCCACGCTACTCAAATTCTCCCCACCACTTATAATCACATCTTTTGACCTGTCTTTTATCTCCAAGTAACCATCAGGATGCATTACACCCACATCACCCGTGTAAAACCAACCATCTTCTCTCAAACTCTTACTGGTACCTATCGGATCCTTGAAATAACCCAACAAAATCGACCCACCTCGCAAAACAATCTCACCCAGGGATAATCCGTCCTGTTTTACACGTAAACCCGACTCCGGATCCAACACATCAATTTCAGCCATTCCAATTGTTCTCACTCCTTGTCTTGCTTTCAGCCTAGCCCTTTCTGTTGCTGGTAATTTATTCCACTTAGATTTCCATGCACACAAGATGTTGGAATTAAATTACAATATTCGTAAGCAACTGAGGAAAAATACTTAGCTTGCACTGATGTGTTATTGTTGTACCGGAGATGCACTGATGATAATATCAAAAAACTTAGTAGAGGCACGTATAAATACGCTGAGCTAAAGGTAATATTGCCTCTACTCCTCTGAGATGCTATAGCAATTAGCAAATCACCTCCAGGATACAACTACTGTTAGTTCTCCTCTATGTGTAGCATACACAGAGAGAACCCTTAGAACTTGGCACCAGAAATGAAAACAAAAATCACAAATCGAAACTACAACCAGTTTCAGAGAAATGTAAAACTAATTTATGTTTCTATAAAGTATGATGTTTCTGTAAACAAAGTTTCTGTAAACTACAACTTGTTTCAGATAAGAACTCGATTTTATGTTTCTGTAAACTTAAAAAATTGTTTCTGAAAGCATAAGAGAAGAAGAAGAATTTCAGAAGAGAAGAGTTAAGAAGGTATGGTTTTCAAATGAAATTCTTCTCTCGTATTTATAGGTGGAAAAAACAACTCGAACGTTAGACAACATGCGAGACAAGATCCGTAAAACACGCGACAGACATAATTTTTCGAACGTTGCGAAAGGTTAGGTAAAAGCAGACGTTAAAAATACAGTAAAAAATTCTTTTGTCGGACATTTAAAAATCTCGAGATTCTTCTCGAGGCACAGGTGTCAAAAGCACCATGTGACACGCGTGAATGAAGATGCTTCTCAAGGCTGTCGGATATCCAAAAACGAGAAGGCAAAGAATTAAAATTCTTTACATGTGTGGGAGAAATGTGTGGAATATTTCAATAAAAGATAGGGTTAGGTGCACCCACACCCACACCCACACCCACTCCCAAGCCCACTGCAGCGAGCGTCGCGTGCGTGCGAAGCACCGCGCGAACGGGAAAGGCAATAAGAAATGCAATAAGGTTTAGGAAACCTTGCCATAGTCTAGGGATTTCCCCATACACAAAGGTCTAAAGACCCAAAGGGACATGCCCTTAAGGCTAAACCCATGGTATTTAAGTCTAAAACTCTAAGTGTTTTAGTCTATATGGGACTAATGTTTTATTCATTCACATGAAAAAACATCTAGGGAGCAATAGGTCTTGGGATCAAAACATGGTCCATGCATTTTTTATTTTAATAAAACATTGTTTTTTCTAACAATCCCCCACATGAATAATAAAACATGTCGATACGGTGTCCCAAAGATTGAACCTTAACTTAGTGAGAGGTTACCTGAACTGCTTGTTGATACGGTGAATGCAATGTATTGAACCGCCAACAATGAATGCAATTCAGAAATAACAGCCACACTTGATGCCTCAACCGAAGAAAACAGCTGCCAAGCTCTTGCGGTTGTGCCCATTTTGGCCGTGGGCTAAAATCCCGGACTTAATGAATGTCTCTAGAGAATCAGCTCAAATTCTCATAGGAAGCGGCCCCACTTCCAACATCCACAAAGGTGAGTCCATAAAGGGTGTCCTGCCACACCCCGCTTTAATCAAAGCCATGGCACTCATTAAGATCGCAAAATATCATCCTAAAATTCTGCAGGCAGCACTATCGCATGGTTACACCATAGGGAGGGACTAAGATAGTGCTTTCCCAATATCACCATAAATTAGTTGTCTCATTGAACCTTGATCTTGGAAATCCAATCACAAGGTTGAGTATCCTTCATGGTGATTTATTCTATGAGCTTAAGTCCCATCCCCTCGATGTAAATTTAACTTCCTCTGGTTAAGCCTTTCGTCAAAGGATCTGCAAGATTATCTTTGGACTTTACAAAGTCTATCGAGATAATACCAAGAGAGAGTAGTTGTTTCACCGTATTGTGTCTTCTTCGTATATGTATAGACTTCCCGTTGTATACATTGTTCTTTGCGCAACCAAGAGCAAATTTTTACTGTCACAATGGATTGCGATTGAAGACACAAAGCTTGGGCAGTGGAATTCCTCCTAGGAAACATCGTATCCATTCAACTTCTCTCCACTTTTTTCCAAGGCTATAAATTCAGACTCCATAGTGGATTTAGCTATACATGTATGTTTGGTATACTTCCATGAGACAGATGCACCTCCAAGTAATAAGATGTACCCACTAGTAGATTTGCACTCTTCCTCAATCGATATCCAGCTTGGCATCACAATACCCTTCCATGTACAGCAGGATACTTCCCAAAACTTAAGCAATAGTTTGAGGTCCCTCTCAGGTAACGTAAAACTCGAAGAGAGCATTCCAGTGATCCCGCCCTGGGTTGCAAGTATACCTGCTTAATCTACTCATAGAGTAAGCAATATCGGTCTTGTACAGTTCATCGATACATAAGACTACCAATAATGCGAGAATACTCAAGTTGATCAATTCCCTTACCCTTGTTATGTTTCAACTTACAAGTGGGATCAAATGGAGTAGAGGCAGGTTTAGCACTTTCATAATTAAATCTCTTTAGTACGGTTTCAAAAGATAATGAGATTGACTAAGACTATATCCATCGAAGTCTTTCGATTTTCATCCCTAAGATTACATCAGTAGGGCCTAAGTCTTTCATGTCAAAATTATCTCTAAGCATGCTTTTAATGGTATTAATAATATCAAGGTTACTACCTAATATGAGCATATCATCAACATATAGGCATACAATAACATGAGAATCATCCACAGATTTAATGTAAACACATTTATCAGATTCATTAACCTTGAAACCATTAGTTATCATAACATGATCAAATTTTTCATGCCACTGTTTGGTTGCTTGTTTTAAACCATACAGAGATTTGTTCAACTTGCATACTTTGTTTTCACAACCTTTTACAATAAAGCCTTCAGATTGGTCCATATAAATTTCTTCATTCAATTCACCATATAAAAATGCAGTTTTAACATCCATCTGATGTATATGAAAATCATAAATAGAAGCAATAGCAATCAACATCCTAATCGAGGTGATTCTAGAGACTGGTGAATAAGTATCAAAGAAATCTAATCCTTCATGTTGTTTATAGCCTTTAGCTACCAACCTAGCTTTATATTTATCTATAGTTCCATATGTTCTAAGTTTCCTTTTGAACACCCATTTGCAACCTATGGATTTACTTCCAGGAGGCAAGTCTACAAGCTCCCAAGTTTCATTTTGCTGAATGGACTCCCATTCATTTAATGAAGCTTCTTCCCAGAAAGGAGCTTCTGGAGAAGTCATAGCTTTGTAGGTTTGGGGTTTAGACTCTACCGTAAGAGTCAAAAAATCTGGGCCAAAACTTGTTTCAGTTCTAACCCTCTTACTTATTCTTGGTTCAGTCTCATACTCTAAAATTGGGGTTTGACTAGTCGATGGAACATCCGAGAGGTCATCATGGACCCTTTTCCGAGGTCCAGACCTTAAAGAAAATATGTGTTCATAAAACACAGCATCTCTAGATTCCAATATGGTGTTCTGACCAATGCTATTATGGTCAGAGCTGATAACCATAAACATGTGTGCATTTGTATGCTCAGGATATCCTAAGAAAACACAGTCAATTGTTTTAGGACCTAATTTAGTTTTCTTGGGATGAGGAATGGCCACCTTGGCCAAACACCCCCATACTTTAAAGTATGCATATGAAGGTTGTTTATCATTCCACAATTCATAGGGAGTTTTATCTGATTTTTTAAATGGAACTCGGTTCAAAATATAGCATGCCGAGAGGATAGCTTCCCCCCACAAGTTCAAAGATAACCTTGAACTTGTCAACATAGCATTTACCATATCTATGAGCGTTCTATTTTTTTTCAGCTACACCATTCGATTGAGTGTGAATATGGTGCGTTGTTTCATGAATTATTCCATTATTTTTACAAAACTCTCCTATGGGTATCACATACTCACCGCCATGGTCTGACCTAAGAGTTTTAATTTTAACTCCTTTTTGGTTTTCTACTTCAATTTTATAAAATTTGAAGGCCTCTAAGGCTTCATCTTTACTTCTAAGAAGATGAACCTGACAATAGCGTGAGTAATCATCTATAAAAGTGATGTACCATTTTTTACCACCTATTGTTGGTGTTGATTTCAAATCTCCTAAATCCGAGTGTATTAGTTCCAAAGGAACTGTTTTACGTTCAATCCTTTTATTAAACGGTTTTCTTGCATATTTAGATTCAACACAAATTTCACATCTTTGATTTTTATCAAATTTTATTTTAGGTATGCAACCTAAATTAGCAAGTCTTTCTAGAGATTTGAAATTAACATGCCCAAGTCTATCATGCCAAACATGTGAGGAGTCACAAACATAAGCAGAAGAAGATGCATTAACATTCAATTTCAAATCAGATACACTAAGCTTAATCATGTTATCGGTAACATAACCTTTTCCTACGAATTCACCATGCTTGGAAATTACAACAGTATTAGACTCAGCAACAATTTTAAAACCTTTTCCTAGTAAGATGGTTTCTGAGATAAGATTTTTTCATATGTCTGGGACGTAAAATACGTCATTCAATGCGAGAGTTTTTCCTGAAGTTAGATTCAGTTCGACCTTGCCTTTCCCCACCACTTTCGCGGTGGAAGAGTTTCCCATGAACAATTTCTCATCATCTCCTACTATGGCATAGGAGGAGAAAACATTTCTGAACTTACAGACATGATTGGTGGCTCCAGAATCAAGCCACCAGTCTCTCACATTGGTCATACTAGAGACAAGGTCGACTTCAGACATCATGCCAGTAAAATATCCAGAATCCTCTACTATGTTTGCCTTATTTTTCTGTTTTGGATCATATTTGATCTTTTTAGGGGCTTTACAGTCTTTAGCCATATGTCCAGGTTTACCACAATTAAAACAGTCGCCTTTGATGGTGTGCTTAGTGACACCACCCCTAGGCTTAAAATTGTTACCTACTGGTTTTCGACGTCTCGTTACGTCTATTACTCATTTTGGTGGATTCTCAGGACTTTTCTTTGAAGCAGCTTTATCATCCCGAACATGTGCTTTGTTGGACATGTTTTTACTCAAGATCGTGCTCTTGTCCTTGTTGCACATAAGCTCCTCAACCTGGATCTTTTTGCCAAGCTCCACCATGGTTATTTCACGAGTTTTGTGTCGCAGACCTCCTCTTGTATTCACTCCATGAGGGTGGAAGCTTTTCAATCACAAATGATACTTGTAGAGCTTCATCAAAGTGCTGGCCTTCAAAGAATCTCGGCGATGAGGAGTTGAAGTTCGACGAACCTGTTCTACCACGATGCTTTTCGTCAGTCATATTGTATTCAAGAACTTAGCCATCAAGAACTTCTTACTTCCAGCAGCTTCAGCATGATATTTTTCTTCTAGAGCTTCCAATAAATCAAAAGCAATAAAATTTTCTTTTGAATTATAGAAGTCATACAAAGAGTCATCCAGACAGTTAAGAATATAATTCTTGCACAAGTAATTCTTCTTATTCCATCTATCCAATTTATCTTCATTACCATGGTGATGAAGTCTTCTCGAGGGTCTATTTAAAGCAAGTCCATCTAACCTTAGGTCGTTTAGGAAGAATAACATTTTAGACTGCCATCTCTTAAAGTCCTTACCACTGAACTTTGGTGGTCTTTCTACAGTATTTTTTCCCATGTTCTTACAACAATTATATAGCAACAAATATTACCTTTAGATTGTTGGAATTAAATTACAATATTCGTAAGCAACTGAGGAAAAATACTTAGCTTGCACTGATGTGTTATTGTTGTACCGGAGATGCACTGATGATAGTATCAAAAAACTTAGTAGAGGCACGTATAAATACGCTGAGCTAAAGGTAATATTGCCTGCTACTCCTCTGAGATGCTATAGCAATTAGCAAATCACCTCCAGGATACAACTATTATTAGTTCTCCTCTATGTGTAGCATACACAGAGAGAACCCTTAGAACTTAGCATGAAAATGAAAACAAAAAACACAAATCGAAACTACAACCAGTTTTAGAGAAATGTAAAACTAATTTATGTTTTTGTAAAGTATGATGTTTCAGAAACAAAGTTTCGTGAACTAATATTCTCAAAGTTTAAAACAAAGAAGTAGTTATACAAAATTATGTTTCGAAACTACAACTTGTTTGAGATAAGAACTCGATTTTATGTTTCGTAAACTTAAAAAATTGTTTCAAAGCATAAGAGAAGAAGAAGAATTTCAAGAGAAGAGTTTCTGAAAGGTATGGTTTTCAAATGAAATTCTTCTCTCGTATTTATAGGTGGAAAAAACAACTCGAACGTTAGACAACATGCGAGACAAGATCCGTAAAACACGCGACAGACAGAATTTTTCGAACGTTGCGAAAGGTTAGGTAAAAGCAGACGTTAAAAATACAGTAAAAAAATTCTTTTGTCGGACATTTAAAAATCTCGAGATTCTTCTCGAGGCACAGTGTCAAAAGCACCGTGACACGCATGAATGAAGATGCTTCTCAAAGGTCATCGGATATCCAAAATCGAGAAGGCAAAGAAACGTGTGGAATATTTCAATAAAAAGATAGGGTCGGGTAAACCCACGCCCTCGCGAAGGAACGTGCGTCCAGAGAAGCACCGCGCGAACAGGAAAGGCAATAAGAAATGCAATAAGGTTTAGGCAACCTTGCCATAGTTTAGGGCTTTCCCCATACACAAAGGTCTAAAGACCCAAAGGGCCATGCCCTTAAGGCTAAACCCATGGTATTTAAGTCTAAAACTCTAAGTGTTTTAGTCTATATGGGATTCATTCACATGAAAAAACATCTAGGGAGCAATAGGTCTTGGGATCAAAACATGGTCCATGCATTTTTTATTTTAATAAAACATTGTTTT
>JAJJWX010002029.1:0-10835 GCA_023529315.1 Papaver bracteatum | reverse complement strand
AAAAATGAAATTGTGAGATATAAATAAAGAATTTCGTTGCACAAAGGTTTTCTAAAGATGGGTAATGATTATCATGAAACTTATTCTCATTGATGGATTCCATCATATTCGATTTCTTATTAGTTTATTGACTTATTGAGAAAAGTTGAAATGCGTCTTATGGGCCAGTAATATTTTACTTATCTTTTTGAATGACTTATTAGTGACATTTATATGAAACTTCGATAAATTTCATATGCTGAAACGATTAGTCAAAGGACAATGTATACTCAATAAAACTTCAAAGAGCTATCTTGGACTAAAAGCAATCACGGAAGAATGTGGTAAAAATAACCTTAGTGAATATTTATTGAAGAGGGATATACCAATAATACTATTTGTCAATGTGAACATTTAGAAATCCAATTACCGTTTGCTATTATTAGAAGACCTCGTTGATGATCTAAATCTTATTGGAACTTTAAAAAACTCAAAAGCTGTATTCAAAGAAGGAATTTGAGATGAAAGATCTTTAAAACTAAGTATTGTCTTGGTTTTACAAATTGAGCATGTCTCAAATGGGATAGTTGTCCATCAATGCGCTTATCAGAAAAAGTATTAAAGCGATTTTATATGGACAAAGCACATCAAGGGATTCTATAGTTTGTGAGATCACTTAGCGTGTATAAAGACTATTTATTTCAATAAGATGGTGAAGGTCTTCTTGATGCAGATTGCCATATCTAAAGGTGCAATTGGTCTCTTATGTATCTTACAATTGCGCGAAGGCCAGATATTTCTTTTTGATTAATCTGTTAGCTAGATATGATTAAATCAACAAAGCTACTAGAATGGAGCAAGCACTTATTCGTTATAAGTGGCACTATTGATTTAGGTTTATTTTACCACTTGAATTTAAGTCAAAACTAATTGGATTACGTGATGCATATTTATCTTTGAGATCCACACAAAGAACGATCACAAATTGGGTATTTGTTTACTTATGGGTATGACTATATATTGGCAGTCGATTAAACCATTAATTTACTACATCTACATAAAGTATTAGAACTACTAGCAATCCATAAACAAGCCATTAGGCGTCTGGTTAGATCAGTAATACATCATATTCAGAGAATCATATGGATTTCCTTCAACTAAAGATTCTGACAATATTATATGAAGACAATCGCGCATTTGCACAACTAAAGGAAGGATTTATCAAGGTGATCAGAATAAAGCACATCGGTCAAGTTCTTTTTCTCCATGATCTGCGGAATGATGGTGTGATTGATATCCAACAAGTACGTTCAAGCCACAATCTAGTAGACCTCTTCACTAAAGCATTACCAACTTCTACATTCAAGGAATTAGTTCACCAAGTTTGGAATCGTATTAAAAACCATTAAAAACAACCATTAATAAGCTTATTTCGAAATTCTATTGAGGGTGTTTATTTCAGCAAAATAACCATTAAAAACAACTAAAAAAACTTTATTTTCACTCACAGTAATCCATGATTTTGTAAATCCTCGATTCACTAAGGAACTTCTTGGGTAAAATCACCTTCCTCAACTTCCAACACCACCCGTCATCTCGATGGGTTAGAGTGGTGGGAGGTTTCAAGTTTGTTGTTTATTTTTCTTGTTTATTTCTCTTTTTCTTTGGATTCCCAAAATTACCTTCCTTCGTAGATAATAGGTTGTCTTCATTTACACAATTTCTCTTGTAAGTGTTGCTTTGTTTTTCTTTGTTACATTGTGTGGGTTCAAATGGTTTTAGACCTGGTTTGTCTTGATTCGATAAGCTAAGGCATCGTCCATATCATGTTTGCCTTTATGTCTGAATGAGATAACAGATAAAGGTATTGATCTGCCCATTCAGGAGACTTTCATGGGTTCCCAGATGGGAGGATTGGAAGCAAGGTTTCATTTGTCTAGTGCCCCATTTGAAGAGGGTACATCTATGCAACTCGGATAGGAAGAATGCTCTTCAACAGGCCATTGGGCGACCAGGATGTGTTGATACATTGGAAAAACCTTGAAGACATTGAAACAATGGCTATGCTTTATTTGTATGAGTATCCAGGCATGGAAAAGAGCATGTAAACATGGAGATATTGATGTTAGACTGAAATATGTGAGGTGTACCGGGAAATAACGAATTGATTGTTGGAGTACCTCGGCTGGCTCTATTCTCGTCTGTTGGAGGACAATGGTTTTGAGCTAACCGTTGAGACACTAGATGCGTTCTTCATGCTCATGTGAGTATTGTGAAGAGTATTCCTAAAGGGTGTAGGATGGCATTTTCCCAGGCTTTGAACCTCTTGAAAGTGGCGATGGGAGCCTAATTCATCCAGAGCCCAGGTTAGCTTATTGATACTACCTCGCTGTACGTTGCGCGTCTTCATACCCGAAATCGGACGGGAACGTAGATATGCGGGAGTCGTAAATCTATGCAGCGAAGCAAATTCTAAAAGCATTGGCGATGTGGGGTGAAGGCCAGGGGAGTCCAAAAGCTTATTAAAATTCTACAGATGCGTGCGACTGGATGTGTTAAGTTAAGAGGATGATGAAGAACACAACTGACAAACGTACAAATATTTACCTTGCTTCTTAAAGTTGCGAACGGACATTTTTCTAGCTGCGATTAAAGCCATCAGCTCTTCCGGGGTGGTGATGTACAATGAATAACCAAGAAAGCCACAGGAAGATAAACACATTCATTCCCCCTCCGCGAGAAGCCTTCTATCCCGTTAAACGTCGCCTTTACTAGGTGAAGAGGGGACATCTCTAAGGCTGCATTAAATCGTTTCCTAAGGGACTTCATATGTGAGAGGATGGCCTCAGGGCACAACACTTATTGGATGCCTTTTGTGGGAAGGCTCTCCTGTAGCTGCTGACCTAGTCACGGCAATAACAAGGGTTATTAATCTGTGGTTGAGTGGTAGATGTCCACTTATTACAGCGAGTTTATTGCATCGGCACCATTAACTCCGCTTCTTCAGCAGGATAATAGTATTCGTCTATCGGCTTGTTGGGACAATTTGGCGTCGTCTTGTATCCAAAGGTGGCTATGAAGGGAGTTGGCAAGGACATGGCGGCCTACTTCAGGACTTTCGGTTTGGGGTGGGGGTTTCGGGAGACGGGAGGCCATTTTACATCACGATGAACGGGTATGTTAGTAAGCACCATTTAGACCTAGTCTTTATATTTTCTTGTAGACTTCACCAGCTTTCAACCTAGTTGACCATCCCATCCATGCTTCTTGCGGTTAAGTAGACTTTGTCCATCTATATCCCCATGGGTGGATTATTTATATGGTCAGCCAAGATTATATGTGGGAGATTATCATATCTATTCCTCAGCGGGGGTGCAACAAGGTGACCGTTGGGTCCGTTGTTGTTTGCTTTGGTGCTTCATGACTTATACTTGAAGATAAATGAAGCGGTGCACACTATCCTTACGAGGCTTGGTATCTTGATGATGGTACTATTATTGGTGACAACATCGAAGTAAGCGTGAGCACTTATTGTCGTTCAAGCAGAGGGGCCTCGGTTGGGACTTATATTGAATATTAAAAAAAAAATCTTTTGTCCCTCTTGTGATGGAAGAAAGGTAAGGGATGGGATGTTTCTTTGAAATCTCAAGGCCAGACAATGGGGTCAAACTTTTAGGGGTGCGATCAGCCTTAATGATGAGTTTGTGAAAAGGCTTGCTATCAGGGAGAGCGAGAAGGCGTGGAGTTAATGCTTGATTTTGTCTAAACTACGTGATCCTCGGGCGAGTTATTACTTGCGTGCATGTATGGGCATCTCCAAGTTGTTATTTGGCCTTGAATTTGTTTCCGGGATACACTACGAGGGCGGTAGATATCTTTGATAGAGGCTTAAGGGAGGCGATAGAGAATCGTTGTGTGTGAGGCCCATTTTTTCGGGGAGATTCAATGGAGACTAGCTACACTTCCTATCGAGATATGGAGGCCTTGGGTTATACGGCTAAGGAAAGCATCACAATACGCCTTTCTTGCATCACGTGTGCAATCTTGGGGATTGCAAGATCACATACTCAGGGATAGTGGAGTAGAAGGTATGGACGATAATTTTTATATGGCATTGAAAACCTTACAAGAAAATCTGCCCAACCAAGACTTTAGTAGTTTTACCAATAAAGACACCGCCCCACTTAAAGCACAAAGAGCAACTTTGTGAGTGCTCTTTTTGGTAAAGTTGTTAAAGATATGGGTAGGGTTTATGGGTTTCGGATAGACAACGATTTTTGAGTGTCTACAAGCGGCGCATGCGCAGAGATTTTCTTCTCGCTATCCCGATTGACGGCCTTGGACGAAAGATGTCCCCCTTGGAGTATCGGTGCATCCTTAAATACGGGTTAATGATCCCCTATACCCTTCGATTCTAGTTGCCACCGCTTGTATTTGAGCTGCCTAGACGCATATGGAACATGCTGTTCCTTGTAAGGTGGATCTGGTTTCAAATATAGACATGATCATGTGAGAGATATCTTATATGATGTATTATGGAGAAGCTGGTATTTCGGCAAAGAAAGAGGCGTCGGTCAACTTTTTGACGGATCCTCTTGAAGGCAGATCAACACTCGAGGCCAGCGGATGTTCTTATTTTTGGGTGGGCCAACGGAAAACATACGTGTGTTGATCTTACTGGGGTTTCTCCATTAGTAGGCATCGGGCAAGGCTCTTTCCACGATTGGACAAGCGGCTTTGAAAGCTGCCTTGGGTAAGATAATGAAGCATGAAAAGGCTTGTATTGATAATGGACATGCTTTTATTCCTTTGCCTTTGACACTTTTGGGTATTTAGATCCGGAGCGGTTGGACTCCTAGCGAGAGTTCAAAGAGTCATGCACAGTAATGTCATGACTCCCGATTCTAGAGTTTGTGTTTAAGAGGATAGGGTTTGCCATTCAAAAAGGGCTTGCGGCGCAGCTTGTTGCTCGCTTGCCTTCTATGTAATAACTCATGAATCTGTTATTAATCTCTTTATTTAAAAGAAAAAAACAATATATTTTCTTGTTTTCAAAAAAAAAAAAAAAAAAAAAAGAAGTATCTAAATGGAATTAGAATAGTTACAACTTTCTCTATTCTCTTTCCTAAGATATTTTCTAACACTCACTCAAAGAACCTCCCAAATTTTACATTTGAACTCCTATTTATAGTAAAATTTATACAGTTGTATATGAATTGCGAAGTATCGCAAATCATACTCGAAACATTATTCCATCCTCGCAAAACTTCATATTTCTCCGCGTTACTTCTATCATCGTATCATTTTATAACTCTTTTCTCCTTTATTTATTACGATACTCGTGAACTATTATCATGCGATATTCAGTACCTACATTAGATATTTTGTGGCTTTTTAGAGTTTTCACTATTTTTTAGAGTTTTCAAGTATTTAAAGAGAACATTCAAATTTGATCTTCACTTTTTTAGGGATTTGGTTTTATCATTCTTTGACGAATTTCCAAGCTTGTAGATCCCAGTGCTATAGAGTATAATTAAATTTAAGGTTTTCTAAGGTTTTTGTAGTCTTCCTGAGCTTGTTAGAGTTTCTCAGAGCTCTTTCAGGGCTCTTTAGTGTTTATAGGAAACATTCAAAGATAATCTTCATTATTATAGGGAATTTTGTTAGTGTCATTCTTTATAAAGAATTAAGTTACTTTCAGTTGGCTTTAACGAATCCCCTGGCTAGTAGATACTTGTGCTACGAAATATAATTAACTTAAAGCTTTTTCATTGCTTTTTAGACTTTTTCAGAGCTCTTTAGATATTTTGTGGCTTTTTAGAGTTTTCACTGTTTTTTTAGAGTTTTCAAGGATTTTAAGAGAACATTTAAATTTGATCTTCACTTTTTTAGGGATTTGGTTTTATCATTCTTTGACGAATTTCCAAGCTTGTAGATCCCAGTGCTACGGAGTATAATTAAATTTAAGCTTTTCTAAGGTTTTTGTAGTCTTCCTGAGCTTGTTAGAGTTTCTCAGAGCTCTTTCAGGGCTCTTTAGTGTTTATAGGAAACATTCAAAGATAATCTTCATTATTGTAGGGAATTTTGTTTGTATCATTCTTTATAAAGAATTAAGTTACTTTCAGTCGGCTTTAACGAAACCCCTGGCTAGTAGATACTGGTTCTACGAAATATAATTAACTTAAAGCTTTTTCATAGCTTTTTAGAGTTTTTCGGAGCTCTTTAGATATTTTGTGGCTTTTTAGAGTTTTCACTATTTTTTTTAGAGTTTTCAAGGATTTTAAGAGAACATTTAAATTTGATCTTCACTTTTTAGGGATTTGGTTTTATCATTCTTTGACGAATTTCCAAGCTTGTAGATCCCAGTGCTACGGAGTATAATTAAATTTAAGCTTTTCTAAGGTTTTTGTAGTCTTCCTGAGCTTGTTAGAGTTTCTCAGAGCTCTTTCAGGGCTCTTTAGTGTTTATAGGAAACATTCAAAGATAATCTTCATTATTATAGGGAATTTTGTTAGTGTCATTCTTTATAAAGAATTAAGTTACTTTCAATCGGCTTTAACGAATCCCCTGGATAGTAGATACGGGTGCTACGAAATATAATTAACTTAAAGCTTTTTCATAGCTTTTTAGACTTTTTCAGAGCTCTTTAGATATTTTGTGGCTTTTTAGAGTTTTCACTGTTTTTTTAGAGTTTTCAAGGATTTTAAGAGAACATTTAAATTTGATCTTCACTTTTTTAGGGATTTGGTTTTATCATTCTTTGACGAATTTCCAAGCTTGTAGATCCCAGTGCTACGGAGTATAATTAAATTTAAGCTTTTCTAAGGTTTTTGTAGTCTTCCTGAGCTTGTTAGAGTTTCTCAGGGCTCTTTAGTGTTTACAGGAAACATTCAAAGATAATCTTCATTATTGTAGGGAATTTTGTTTGTATCATTCTTTATAAAGAATTAAGTTACTTTCAGTCGGCTTTAACGAATCCCCTGGCTAGTAGATACTGGTGCTATGAAATATAATTAACTTAAAGCTTTTTCATAGCTTTTTAGAGTTTTTCGGAGCTCTTTAGATATTTTGTGGCTTTTTAGAGTTTTCACTGTTTTTTAGAGTTTTCAAGTATTTAAAGAGAACATTCAAATTTGATCTTCACTTTTTTAGGGATTTGGTTTTATCATTCTTTGACGAATTTCCAAGCTTGTAGATCCCAGTGCTACGGAGTATAATTAAATTTAAGCTTTTCTAAGGTTTTTGTAGTCTTCTTGAGCTTGTTAGAGTTTCTCAGAGCTCTTTCAGGGCTCTTTAGTGTTTTTAGGAAACATTCAAAGATAATCTTCATTATTGTAGGGAATTTTGTTAGTATCATTCTTTATAAAGAATTAAGTTACTTTTCAGATCGGCTTTAACGAATCCCTGGCTAGTAGATACTGGTGCTACGAAATATAATTAACTTAAAGCTTTTTCATAGCTTTTTAGAGTTTTTCAGAGCTCTTTAGATATTTTGTGGCTTTTTAGAGTTTTCAAGGATTTTAAGAGAACATTCAAATTTGATCTTCACTTTTTTAGGGATTTGGTTTTATCATTCTTTGACGAATTTCCAAGCTTGTAGATTCCAGTTCTACGGAGTATAATTAAATTTAAGCTTTTCTAAGGTTTTTGTAGTCTTCCTGAGCTTGTTAGAGTTTCTCAGAGCTCTTTAGTGTTTTTAGGGTTTTTATGAAACATTCAAAGATAATCTTCATTATTGTAGGGAATTTTGTTAGTATCATTCTTTATAAAGAATTAAGTTACTTTCAGTTGCCTTTAACGAATCCCTGGCTAGTAGATACTGGTGCTACGAAATATAATTAACTTAAAGCTTTTTCATAGCTTTTTAGACTTTTTCAGAGCTCTTTAGATATTTTGTGGCTTTTTAGAGTTTTCACTGTTTTTTTAGAGTTTTCAAGGATTTTAAGAGAACATTCAAATTTGATCTTCACTTTTTTAGGGATTTGGTTTTATCATTCTTTGACGAATTTCCAAGCTTGTAGATCCCAGTGCTACGGAGTATAATTAAATTTAAGCTTTTCTAAGGTTTTTGTAGTGTTCCTGAGCTTGTTAGAGTTCCTCAGAGCTCTTTCATGGCTCTTTAGTGTTTTTAGGAAACATTCAAAGATAATCTTCATTATTGTAGGGAATTTTGTTAGTATCATTCTTTATAAAGAATTAAGTTACTTTCAGTTGCCTTTAACGAATCCCTTGGCTAGTAGATACTGGTGCTACGAAATATAATTAACTTAAAGCTTTTTCATAGCTTTTTAGAGTTTTTCAAAGCTCTTTAGATATTTTGTGGCTTTTTAGAGTTTTCACTGTTTTTTTAGAGTTTTCAAGTATTTTAAGAGAACATTCAAATTTGATCTTCACTTTTTTAGGGATTTGGTTTTATCATTCTTTAACGAATTTCCAAGCTTGTAGATCCAGTGCTACGGAGTATAATTAAATTTAAGCTTTTCTAAGGTTTTTTGTAGTCTTCTGAGCTTGTTAGAGTTTCTCAGAGCTCTTTAGGGGCTCTTTAGTGTTTTTAGAAACATTCAAAGATAATCTTCATTATTGTAGGGAATTTTGTTAGTATCATTCTTTATAAAGAATTAAGTTACTTTCGGTCGGCTTTAACGAATCCCCTGGCTAGTAGATACTTGTGCTACGAAATATAATTAACTTAAAGCTTTTTCATAGCTTTTTAGAGTTTTTTCGAGCTCTTTAGATATTTTGTGGCTTTTTAGAGTTTTCACTGTTTTTTAGAGTTTTCAAGTATTTAAAGAGAACATTCAAATTTGATCTTCACTTTTTTAGGGATTTGGTTTTATCATTCTTTGACGAATTTCCAAGCTTGTAGATCCCGATTTCTACGGAGTATAATTAAATTTAAGCTTTTCTAAGGTTTTTGTAGTCTTCTGAGCTTGTTAGAGTTTCTCAGCTCTTTCATGGCTCTTTAGTGTTTTAGGAAACATTCAAAGATAATCTTCATTATTGTAGGGAATTTTGTTAGTATCATTCTTTATAAAGAATTAAGTTACTTTCAGTCGGCTTTAACGAATCCCCTGGCTAGTAGATACTGGTGCTACGAAATATAATTAACTTAAAGCTTTTTCATAGCTTTTTAGACTTTTTTCAGAGCTCTTTAGATATTTTGTGGCTTTTTAGAGTTTTCACTGTTTTTAGAGTTTTCAAGTATTTAAAGAGAACATTCAAATTTGATCTTCACTTTTTTAGGGATTTGGTTTTATCATTCTTTGACGAATTTCCAAGCTTGTAGATCCCATTGCTACGGAGTATAATTAAATTTAAGCTTTTCTAAGGTTTTTGTAGTCTTCTTGAGCTTGTTAGAGTTTCTCAGGGCTCTTTAGTGTTTATAGGAAACATTCAAAGATAATCTTCATTATTGTAGGGAATTTTGTTTGTATCATTCTTTATAAAGAATTAAGTTACTTTCAGTCGGCTTTAACGAATCCCATGGCTAGTAGATACTGGTGCTATGAAATATAATTAACTTAAAGCTTTTTCATAGCTTTTTAGAGTTTTTCAGAGCTCTTTAGATATTTTGTGGCTTTTAGAGTTTTCACTGTTTTTTAGAGTTTTCAAGTATTTAAAGAGAACATTCAAATTTGATCTTCACTTTTTTAGGGATTTGGTTTTATCATTATATGACGAATTTCCAAGCTTGTAGATCCCTGATTGCTATGGAGTATAATTAAATTTAAGCTTTTCTAAGGTTTTTGTAGTCTTCTTGAGCTTGTTAGAGTTTCTCGAGAGCTTTAGGATCTTTAGTGTTTATAGGGAAACATTCAAAGATAATCTTCATTATTGTAGAGATTTTGTTTGTATCTAAAGAGCATTAAATTTGATCTTCTTTTTAGGTTGGTTTTGTAATTCTTTAGTAAATTCCAAACTTGTAGTCAATTACTCTGAGTATAAATTAAATTAAAGCTTTTAAGTTTTTATTAAGTCATTCTGACTTGTTAAAAGTTTCTGGGCTCTTTAGTGTCTTTATTTAGAGACATTCAAAAAATAAATCTTCAATTATTGTAGGAATTTTGTGAAAATTATCTAATTCTTTATAAAAAATTAAGTTATAAATGGCTTTAACAGATCCCTGGATAATAAATCACAGTCTGTAAATCTGTGTTAACCAGCTTTTAGGCTTTTTGAAGTTTTCAGGAGGCCTCTTTAAATATTTGTAGTTTTAGAAATTTTCTTATTTTAGAGTTCGAGGTAAGAAGCATTCAAATTTGATCTTACTTTTTGGTTGGTTATAGAATTTTAGTAAATTCAAGCTTGTAGATCCCAGATTATAGGTATAATTAATTTAAAGCTTTTAAGGTTTTACTTGAAGACTATTGAAGCATTGAGTTTCTGGAATCTGAATACTAATGTTTATAAAGGAAACATTCAAAAGGTAATCTTCATTTATTGTAGGAAGCTTGTTTGCTAAGCATTTCTTTATAAAAATTAAAGTTATTTGATTGACTTTTCAAAATCCACATTTCAAATAAATCTTTGATTCATTAAAATTATAATTAACCAGCTTTTCAAAGCTTTTAGTTTTTAGAAGCTCTTTGATCATTATATTTTGTAGCTTTGAGTTTTCCTTGTTTTTAAGTTTCAAGTATTTAAAGAACAATTAAGGTGATCTTCACTTTTTCGAGGTTGGTTTATCATTTCTTTGATTTAAAGCTTGTGATCTGATTCCTCGAACTCATTAAATTCGCTTTAAGTTTTATGATCTTCTTGACTTTTAAGTTCTTGAAATATCCGAGGCTCTTCAGGTGTTTTCAAGACCATTGAAGAATAATCTTTATTTAATGTAATTTTGTTTGTATCATTCT